>JAPQWV010003209.1:0-44166 GCA_027422505.1 Craterostigma plantagineum
ACCACTTATCTGAAGATATTGCAACTACGAACAATTTAAGTAAAACAGAAATACAATGCAAAGTCATAGATATTATCATTTGCCATCTTCAGTCAATGGGGAAAAAATCGAAGATTTCCCTTTATAGCTAAGATAAACATGATGAATCAAAGTAATCTTAGCCGAGAATTAGAAGCTGAGCAAAATTTTACAACCCCAAACGAAGATATTTTATCATTCACTAAACTTATGAGGAACAAAGAGCCTGTGACCAAATATTGTTTTGCGTCGACCATGGAATATAAAAAATTTTCTTCCTTGATGGCCTCGCTGGTACTGGGAAAACATTTTTATATAAATCGTTACTAGCAACAATCAGATCAAGAAAACATATTGCCCTTGCAACAGCAACTTCAGGTGTAGCAGCTTTACTTCTTCCAGGAGGTCGCCCGTCTCAGTCAAGATTTAAAATTCCATTAGATGAAAACAATGAAAAATCCTGCAATATTAGTAAACAAAGCGCACTAGCTTACCTATTAAAAATAGCAAGACTAATCATCTGGGATGAAGTTACGATGGCAAAGCGCTATGCACTTGAGAAATTTGATCAAATCTTAAGGGACGTCATAGATAATAATAACTATTTCGGAGGCAAAATAATTGTATTCGGTGGAGATTTTCGCCAAACACTGCCGGCTGTTCCAGGAGGCTCTAAAGATGATTTTATCGAAGCGTCAATCGTATCATCTCCATTATGGAAAACTTTCAAAAAAGCAGACTTAATAAAATATCAGAGCAGCTCTAGATATGGAATTTTCAAATTATCTTTTAAGAGTTGGAAATGGTACTGAAGATGTAGATGAAGGTGGCAACATAGAAATTCCGATGTCTACTAATATTGCTTTTGAAAATGATGAATCTTCGTTGAATACGTTAATCAATGTCGTGTTCCCAGAACATGATAACATTATAAGCGAAGAGATTCTTACAAAAAGGGCAATATTAACCTCAAGAAATGAATTTGTGCATGAAATAAACGATATTATGACAAAAAGATTTCCGGGTGAACAATTCATATATTTAAGTAGGGATACAAGTGATAGTTCATATAACATTCCAGATCATGAAGAACTTTTGCATTCTCTAACTCCATCAGGACTCCCGCATTACAAATTAACACTAAAAGAAACGTTCCAATTATGTTGCTTCGAAATATTAATCCGAACGAAGGTTTATGTAATGGTACTCGCCTTATTTGTAAAGGCTTTGAAAATAATGTTATTTATGCTCAAATTTCAGAAGGCGCTTTTGCTGGAAAGTAGTTTTCATTCCAAGAATAACATTAGAAAGTCCAGTAAATAGAATATCATCAATTCCTTTCAAACGCAAACAATTTCCAATACGTTTATGTTTTGCAATGACAATTAACAAATCTCAGGGACAAACATTAGATTATGTTGGGATTTACTTAAAGGAATCCGTGTTTCACATGGACAATTATATGTAGCACTATCAAGAGCTAGAACTATTCAAAACTTGAAGATTTTAATCCGCCCATTATTACCAGGAGATCCTCCAACTAATCGAACAAAAAACATCGTGTACGATGAAGTGTTGCAATTTACGTCACAAATCTAAGGAACTTATGCACATAAAACATTTCACAAACATGGTAAGCATCTAAAGGGTAAATAAAAGATCCAGAATTACGCTTTCTTGCCTATAGTATCTGTCTTTCTTTTCGCATATATACTTCATAAATAATTATTTTTTAATTGTTCCCATATTTATATTTTCAGGATGATGCTGAGGCACTGTGTTCCGCTTGCTGCATTACCAGTGAAGGACAAATTTTGGAACGTGAAAGTAGCAGTTATTGAAAAGACCACGATACGTCGTACAGCGAGACGAAACACTAGATATGTCAAGCTTGTTATTGCCGATGAGCAAGTAGATATCTAAATCTTTGGACATAATGTTTTCCTTTTTTCCCGATTATATGCTGTCACACTAATATTTTTTTGCAGCGCACAAAAATGCAGTGTATCATCTACGAACAAGAGATTGACCGAATGAACGATCTATTGCAGCTTTACCACACGTACTACATTGGTCATAGCCAAATTCGCGATCTCAATCAAGCTTGGTCACCGCTTGTAGATTCTCAATATGAACTACTTATTAACAGATCTTCTTATGTCAAAAAGGCTCCAGAGGAAAGCCAACTATCGCTCGAAAATATGTATGAAATATCGCCTTTCAGAACGTGCTATGAAGTCACAGATGTTGTCGCTAATCGAATCAGTAAGTTATCACTATTTAGACATTACTCAAGTCTTGTACTATTGATGATTATCTTACCAATTATGCTATTATTAACTCGAATGCATTTATATTGATTTTTATGCAGATATTGAGTTCAGTGATTGATGTTTTGGAAACTCACACAACATCCGAAGGCCGAAGATTGCAAGAATTCGTAATTGTCAATCAAGAGTAAGTAACTTTACAAATTTCTATCAATACAAATTTATATCTAATACACATAATGTAATATCTTGACGTAGGCGAAGGCCTATGCGACTAACCTTGTGGGAAGAACATTTGGAGTCTGAAGCACCTTACCTCGTCGAGCACGTTCATGAACTACCAATGATCTTGGCTATGAGACTTTCGGTCAATACCTTCAAAGGTATAGAGACACCATTAAATTCCAACATGAACTCTGTAAAATATACTCATTATTTTTATCACTTAATGCAGGAATCTCAGTTGGCACCACAGCTAGCACTACCATACTATATAATCCTCCGATATTGGAAACTATTGAATTGTAGCAATGGTGAGTTCTCTACGTAACCCCTAAAGTAATATATTTTCTTATCTTTCAATTTTTACCCATCAAGCATTATCTTACACGTAATATGACTATTTGAATTCTCTTGGAGGCTGGACGATAACAAAGATTATGTGAAGGAAGCTATCTCTCAAGATTGCACGAAAAAGGAAAGCAAATTATTCTGCGTCCAATATCAGCACAGGTTAAAAAGTTGATCCATATAACAGGCTCACAATTCCCGGTAACGATTCATTGCACATAATAGTAAGATATATAACCCTTTCAACCATCCTTATTATTACAAATTGATTCTTCTTATATCTTTCGTAGGTTAAATCTTTCTTGACAACAGCTACAGCACAAATTGCGGATATAGAGCAACCACTATATCTCATGATTTGCCCAGAATGTCGAAAAACTGTGGAGCGTTCTACAAATGTGATTTCACATGTTTATACTGCAACAAAGAATTCCACTCACCATTGCCAAGGTAAGAGTACTAAATATATGTCATGCGTGCCGAGTAACTCTAGCATACACTATTCGTCTATGCAGGCTACGCTTTCGGATTACTTTATTCGATGAAATGGATAGCATATTGGCGATGATCGAGGAAAAAAAGCTGAAATGCTGTTAGGTTTTACAGTTGAAGACATAATCGAATACGAAGAAAAGGTACATGTGGCATATGAATTATTTACCAACTAAATCTTCTCAGATACATTTTTGTTCATTATTTACGCGTATATATTCAGGAAGGTAAATTTCATGCTCAAGTGATCAACAACACATTGCAAGGCATACAATCGTTATACCATATAAAAGTATATCAATACCCATCAAGAGCTGGACCGTCCACTTTGTATACTGTTATCGCTCGACTTTCTCTACAGCTTCAGAACCGTCTTCGTTAGGTGAACGAACAGAGCCATCATCAAGAAAAAGGAAAGCAATTGATTCCCCAAGTCATGATACATCAAGCCAAAGTAAAAGTGCAAGTGTTTAACTGTTTTCATCTTCTGCTGTTGTGTTTGTAGATAGCACAAGTAACACCCCTCTCTCTTATGGAGTTGAATGCGATCTATGGTGTGTAAGTCTTTATGTAGTCTGTTTTATTTGGCCTTCACATAACTAAATAGGTTAAGCGCGTGCTTCTATGTACTCTGTCACTATGTTAACTATATACTTCAATTTGCTTTCTAAAGATGGCTGCACTATGTTAACTATAAATTCTGAGTTTAACGTGAATATTAAACATACTACAATCATATTCTCAAATCTCAAGTATGGACGGGCTGCTATTAACATTGGCCGCACATTGTGCGGCCATGTACACTAGTATATATATATGTGACTGTGAGTAAAACGGCCGAAACCATGCTTAAATTATACCAAAGTTTATACAAAGTTTAACTATTGTTGATCAAACTTTTAAATTTGTTATTTTGGTTAAACTTTGCAAAGACTGTCAATTTTTTATTCTTTTATCCTAAAGAACGATTAAAGAGCCAAAAGAGAACGGTTCCACAAAGTTCAAGAACCAATACGACAAATTCAAAAGTTTGAACAAATTTAGAATTTTTAATTTACATACACGCTATTGCATAAACTAAATATAAAAGTTTAGTTTCGAATTTCGATCACCATGATAATTTTTCTTGTTTTCTCCAATAGGCATCGCAACACAATCACATCAAAATTTTTGAAGTTTGAACAACAATAGTTAACTTTTTAATTGTTTTTTTTTTTTCAAAAGATACGTGTGATTACGGTGTAATTGGTGTAATTGTGTTGAGATACTTTTTAAAATTGTCAGTATGTATTTACCGTGTAACTGTATAAACTTTTTTCAATTATTAAATTACAGGATGATACTTTGGAACAACCAAACTTAAGGATCATAATTTTAGGACACGAAACATTGAAAATCGAACCAATTTAATGTCCTAAAATCTAAGGGCCTAATATACTAAGACTCAAAGTACCATCCCACACTACAATGGGATCTGGGAGGAAAGAAAATAATTAAGCCCATGATATAATCATATGTTACACTCAAAAAACATCAGTTCATCATATTATTCTATCTACACATGCACAGCATAACCATAACATACTACCAAAGACGAAAAAAACACATGCAAATCGGCGAAATGCATCCCCGCAATCTTAAAGATTTTCCGACCATCTTCTTCTGATGAATTCATTCATCTTCTCCGAGACTTATGCCTCCGTTCTACAGATAAAAAAAATTCAGACATTCACGAAGCTGCAGCGAGCGGAGGCCAGTGGGAATCTTTCGGTAACAAGTTCGAATCGTTCGTGAGATTTCCGTAATGGATTTTCTGTCGCTGAGCTTCTTCCCCTCTTTCGTCTTCTTCGTCTTCCTCTGCGTCCCACAAAATCGAGCATACGAAGCCAACACGTAACTGCAAAATTCAGAGAAATCCCGAATAAAATCCTCCAAAGAAACTCGTTGCAAGTTAATATCTTCCAAGGAGTGAGTAACTAAGCCCAATCCAAGAAACAAAGTACTCTTTTATCTCATCACTTAAAAAGAAACCGATTCTTCTCTCATCTAAGTTAAAAGTGTGTTATTTATTACCAGTCATTGGGGTCGGTTTTAACGGCTTGATCGAAGTAAGATTCTGCTCTAACAGCATCTTTCTGAGTTTGCCAAATCAGATCAGCATAGAGTGATAACACATTCCCATCATTTGGATTTGCCAAGATTGCCCTTTCACAGTACTCCTCTGCCCTCACAAAGTCTCCCTTGACCTGACAAAAACACACAAAAGAAACAACCTTTAGATCAGCTGATAAAGGACAAATCTTGATATCAAAAGTGTGATGAAAGATTACCTCTTTCAAGAACTTGGCATAATTAGCCAACAACAAGCTATTCCCAGGGTTGGCCTCTATCATCGTCACATAATACTCGTCGGTACTCTCAAACCACCCTCTCCCTTTACCGCCGCCGCCATTCCCGCCACCTCCTCCGCCGCAAATCCCACCGTTACCTCCCGAACCGCCTCCGACCGAACCTCCGACGACGGCCACGCAGACCTCCTCCTCCTCCTCGGTCGTAAAAGCGGGCTCCACGTCTTCCCTTATCGTCCTCGAGGACATGGGCGTCGCCGACAGCCTCAGCGTTTTCTTCTTCGCCCGGTTGTCCGGATCGAATCTGGTCGACCCGGTTCGAATTTCCTCGCCGGACGACATGGAGAGGCAGAACGATCGGGTTCTTGGCAGCTGGGTCGCCAGGGTTTCGGATTCCGGCGATGAAACCGACCCGTTTGACCCGTTGGCGAACCACGAGTTTAGGATCGGCGTCGACGAACTTCTGAGAAGCATCGTAGCGATGAACGAATGATATGATTTCTTTGCTATTGAGATTTTTTTTCCCCTTTTCTTTGCTTTTATTAATGGAATTTGGTGGCGAATGAGGACACAGTTTACTGACGCCAAAGAGTGGGGTGTGAGTTGTGGGCTGCGTTCGTTGGTATTAGAAATGATGACACTCTTTTATAGGAATAAGATATTTAACTAGTACTCAGACACTAGCTGTGTGCAAAAAATAAAAAATTGATAATGAATAGTTTTATTAATATTTATTTGCTACAAAAGAATAAGAGAAAAATACTCAATTGTATAAAATTTTGCAAGTCCGGACTCATGTCAGAAAATTTTTATATAAGTATCCGTTCGACTGTGTGTACCATTTTCCGGTCTTGACGTACCTTTTTTTGTGTTGCGTATCATGTCACACATTTATATGGTACCCATATATCGTACCTATATACATCCATATGCTACCTTGCGGCTGACAGTATGATGTACCATTTTCTTACTGTATTATGTACCCACGTTTCTATATGGTACCTAAATGTGTGATATGATGTACGTTGCGGCGAGCAGGTACTATTGTGTACATTTATTCTGACAGGTACCTACATATAAAAAAAACATTGATAGGGTATGGACTTGCTACTTTTTTATATTAATGGGTATTTTTATGCTAGAGCTCGAATCGTGATGTTATGTTTATTTTTAACTAATATTTTTTAATATAAAAATTGACACACGATTTGATTTTACAACGCTTACTATGAGGGTCTCTTCCCTAATAAAATAGAACGATATTATTTGATATTTTTAAAAGTGTCCGCATTAAAATTTCCAAAAGAATAAAAATTATCATTCAGTACTCTATCAGAAAAATGTTATATATAACTCCTATTAGAATAAAGTTTTTACACATAGCGACCGGCTTATTTATCTTTTTATATGGATATTACGTATCATACGACGTGTTTATGCAGTACCTAAATCCCAAATTTTTTGTGTGATATCTATGTAACTATGGCGTACATTATTTTAATATGTTATATACCAAAATTTGTTAGATACATAAATTTCTAATAAAATGTATGTTTAGCCACGCAGGTACGCGTGTATAAAATTTTTTCTATCATTTACCTACATGTACAAAAAAATTACCACAGTGACTGATTTGATTTTGTTATACTTTTAGGTTTTACGTAATTAAGTGCAACTCTATATTTAAAATATTAAAAATCGTCATATCACATACATACTATGAAAACGCGGGGACCCAACGATAAATATGAACAAAATACCCTTCCACAGTATATAGTACGACGATATTTTTACTTTTTTCTTTTCTTATAATTTTAGTACAACCGTAATAATAAAAGTCCTATATCAACAAACCAAAGTGCCATTTTTTATCAGGTTAAGATGCCGAATTTAAAATCAGAATCAATTTATACGGTTAGAATATTATATTGGAATTTGGACTGTCATACCAGAAGAGTACATTATTAATATTTGGTTGAATTGGTTTCTAAAATGAGATTGAACGGCAAATCAACATGCACTCAAATTTTCCCTATATTAAATACATCATTGGAGGTAGTGAAAATGGAAAATGTTTAAAGGTATTGCAGAATGTCGACACTTTTGTAGAGATGGACCATACATAAAGTGTAAAAATCATATAATTTATCATATAATATCAAAATGTTTGTTCACGTGAATGTTCCTTAGGTGGCTAAATAAGGCGCCGCAGATTGGAGCAGTGGAGGGGCCAATTTCTACGCCCAATCACATGCTTTCGAATTTTTTTATACTTTTTAAAATTTTAATTGGTTGAAATATCATGTAAAACATTGTAATAAAAAAAGTTCAAACTATAATGAATATATTTGATTGAATTGCACAAATGAACAAGTTGTACCCTATACAAATTCAACGGCTACCAAAAAGGCATTTTCTAAACAAATGATATATACATCTCATTTAGTTTAGCTTTTGTAACGTCTTGGGTTCCCAACGAAAAAAAAAATGAAAAAATAAACACGGTAGCCAAGTTTTTCTTGATGTTATTTAAATTATCTTTTATAATTCAAGTGACATCTATAGAAAAATACCAATTGAATAAAAAATATACAAATCAATACCTATGTCAGAAATTTTTAAACATAGGTACCGTTTTACTGCTTGTACCAATTTTCTCAGTCTTGCCGTACATTTTTATGTGTGTATTGCGTACCCGTCACCGTTTATACGGTATCATATACGGTTTCTATATGGTACCTTAGTGTGTTATATATGACCTACCATTTTTTCAACATATTACGTACCAAAATACGTTTCTGTTGGGTACATAAATGTGTTATATGACGTATCATGCGGCGGATCGGGTACCTATGTCCAATTCTGTTAGGTACCTACAAACACTGATAGCGTACTGAATTATAAGTTTTTATGCAAAGTATTTATGTGTAAAGACCCCATAAATCAATGCTTCATCCAATCTGTTAAATTTAAGTGAAGAAGACGCGCGTATGTCAACTGATGGGAATCAACAGAAGAAAGTCGCGGCTAAAGATGAAACTCGCATCTGAGGATCGCATCTGAAGAAAAGTCGCTTTTTCACTTAAGACTGGAGTTTGGCTTACAAAGTTGCTACTGGTGTCAACGTTTTCAGTGACGAATCTCTTAAAAGAAAATTTACGCGCGGGAGATTTCAGTTAGATGAATCAACCTTCACTTCCAATTTTTCACACTCACTGTGTGCGTTCTTAGATTCGTGTTCTTCGAGTTTCTGAGTACGATTTGATGTAATCGACGAGCGCTAAGAAGCCTCTGTAACACTGCATCAGTCTCAATGAAATCATTCTTGATCGGGACCGTGGATGTAGGATTGTTTATCAATCCGAACCACGTTAATTGATTGTGTTGCAATTTCTCAATTTTTCATCATTTTGTTATGGTATCAGAGTAGTTGCTCTTCATTTGCGCACTCTGAAGATCGCTGTGAATTCAAGAAATCAATCGCAGAATTAATCCAAGACTCATCAGTCCAAGATTCAACATGTCTCAGACAATTCCACAGAATGCCTCTGTTAGCTCTTATGCGAGTGATCCCTATCTGCTCAATCAGAATGATACATCTGGACAACTTTTGGTGCACGAGCAACTTAATGGGGACAACTACATGACATGGAGTAGAGCTATGATGATAGCTCTCACGGGAAGAAACAAGGAAGGGTTTATCAATGGAGAAATCACCCCGCCAGCAGCAATTGATCAAGATAAGTTAAATGCTTGGAAGAGGAATAATAATATTGTGATTTCTTGGATCTTGAATGCTGTCACTAAGGAAATTTCAGCAAGCATACTCTACAGTTCGACGGCACGTGAGGTGTGGATTGACCTTCAAGAAAGGTTTGGACAAACGAATATACCAAGGGTGTTTCAGCTTAAAAGGGATTTGGTGAACCTGACACAGGGCTCATGCAGCATTGCAGCCTACTTCACAAAGCTTAAGACACTCTGGAATGAGTTGTCGAGCTATAAGCCACATTGTCAATGTTTGTGTGGTGGCATTAACCCTATCAAGGCACATCAAGAGGAGGAATATGTCCTTACGTTCCTAATGGGATTGAATGATGCATATGCACAAGTTAGAGGGCAGGTGCTGCTGATGGATCCTTTCCCACCAATTAACAAAGTCTTTCACTATTAGTGCAAGAAGAGAAGCAAAGGCAATGATGACTGGGACTGCACGAGTCAGTGAAGATCAAATCAGCAGTGTGGCTATGATGGCAGCTAGAGGAGGTCCTGAGCTTGCAAAGAAGCCCTTTGCACTGCAAAAGAAGGAGATGGGAAGACCCATTTGTACTCACTGCAACAAGAGGGGACACACGGTTGATACTTGTTATCAATTGCATGGTTTTCCCCCAGGGTATAAGCAGAATATGCGCCTTAAGGGTGCCAGGGCAAATCAAACGTGGATTGAGGGACTGAATAGAGGAGGATCATCCGACAATCAGACTTACGCTCAGAATTTAGAAGCAGAGGATGGGATGGTTCAGCTCAATGTGACTTCCTCTCAACTTAACAGTCTCAAGGCCATGATAAATCAATCAATGGGAAATGCCTCATCAGAGTATCCAGCGCAGCAGCAGAAAGACAAACTCCCAGGTATATGTCTTTCATTCAATTTGCCACAGATTTCAAAAACAGTTTTTTGGTTAGTAGATTCAGGAGCTACGAGACATGTGTGTGGAATCTTGGCATGCTATATAATGTGCATAACATTAAGGAATCAAAGGTAATCCTTCCTAATAACACCATCATAAAGGTAAGTAAAGCTGGGACATTTAGACTCAACAGATTCATAATTCTGACAGAAGTATTATATGTTCCACAGTTCTCTTTTAATCTGATTTCTGTAAGTTATCTGGCACGTAACCATGCTTGCAAGTTTGTTTTTGAGGCTGATAACTTTCAGATACAGGGCCCTACATCACAAGTTATTGGAAAGAGTAAAGCACTAGCAGGGCTGTACACCATTCGAGCAGAAAATCACACTGAGCTTGCTGTCAATAGTCATTCAGTTTTTCTTAATAAAGTGTCTGCAGATTTGTTGCATAGCAGATTAGGTCACCCCTCCAACAAGATTCTTGACATTCTTAATGACTCATACAGCATGGAAATAAATCATTGGACTCAGTTTGCAAGATATGTCCACTAGCCAAACAGAAAAGGCTAAGTTTTCCAAATGATAAGAAGTTAGCTTGTTCCAAGTTTGATCTCATTCACTGTGATACATGGGGTCCATTTCATATTGAATCACATTCAGGATATCACTATTTTGTAACCATAGTAGATGATCACACACGGTTCACCTGGTTATTCATGATCAAACATAAATCTGAGGTGCATTCAATACTTAGTTACTTCTTAGCGTTGGTTGAAACACAATTTAAGTCTAAGGTAAAAACTGTGATCTAATAATGCTAAGGAGTTTGATCTTACTCGTTTGTTTAGGAATAAGGGGATCATACACCAATTGTCATGCGTTCAAACACCACAACAGAATTCAGTGGTAGAAAGGAAACACCAACACCTTTTAAATGTGGCACGTGCTTTATTTTTCCAATCAGGCGTACCTATTGAATTATGGTCCGAGTGTGCATTAACAGCTACCTATTTGATCAATAGGACCCCTTCAGTGCATCTAGGAAACAAAAGCCCCTTTGAGCTACTTTATAATAGGTCTTTTGATTATGATTCACTTCGAGTTTTTGGATGCCTTTGCTTCTCTTCCACCTTAGCTGCAGGTCGGAGAAAATTTGATCCAAGAGCAAGAGCATCTGTGTTTCTTGGCTACCCCAATGGTGTAAAATGGTACAAGGTAATGGATCTTTCGACAAGAGAAATGTTCATCTCAAGAGATGTTCGATTTAGTGAAACTGATTTCCCTTTTAAACGAGACCAACATGTTTGGGAGCTAGATAATCCATTCAGTTCCCAAGTAAGGCCAAGGGCTTGATTAGACACACCACAATCACAGACAAACCCATGGCCCTCATAAGAATCTTCAGGAATGGCTGCTGAGCCAGAGATAGAAACCATGCCAGAAGCAGAGATTATGCCAGAAACCGAGGAGGAGTTGGAACCTCAGGCAATGGAAGAGCCCTCTCAGGCCAGTCAGAATATGGCAGAGAGTAGTCAACAGGTTCAGGGAGTTCATACACGTTCAGGCAGACACTCACGAAGACCAGGGCACTTGAGTGACTACTACTGCAACAGTTCTCATGACAGGAAAATCATATATCCCATGACTGATCATCTATCCTATCAGCATTGTTCTATGAACCTTCAGACCTTCATCAACAAAATTGCCTTGGTTGAGGAGCCTCGGAGTTTTACCCAGGCATCACAGTCCGAAAAGTGGATTCAAGCAATGAATGATGAGCTAGAAGCCCTAGAAGAAAATTCAACTTGGACTGTCATGCCATTACCTCCCGGGAAGAAGGCAATTGGAAATCGTTGGGTTTACAAGTTGAAGTATAATGCAGCTCGGGATTTAGAGAAACACAAGGCCCGGCTCGTGGCTAAGGGCTATGACCAACGGGAAGGTGTCGATTATATCGACACCTTTGCACCAGTGGCGAAAACCAACACAATCAGAATCATCATCTCATTAGCGGCCAAATTAAGCTGGGAATTGATTCAATTGGACGTGAGCAACGCCTTTTTAAACGGTGAGCTCACGGAAGAAGTGTATATGGAGCTCCCGCAGGGTCTTCATAAAACCCATGGACAGGGCACCCAGTCTAGGTTAGTTTGCAAACTTCATAAGTTGATCTATGGATTGAAGCAGGCGTCCCGCCAATGGAACAATAAATTCACCGATGCAGTGAAAGGATTTGGCTTTATGCAAACCCAGTCCGATCATACATTGTTTATCAAGGGCAAAGGCGAACACCTGCTCATCCTATTGGTTTATGTCGACGACATAATTCTTGCCGGACCCTCAACAGAGTTGCTACAAGAGGCAAAAATCTTCTTACAGTCCTGCTTCAAGGTTAAAGATTTAGGGAATCTTCAATACTTCTTGGGGATTGAGGTTGCTCGAAGCCCTAATGGGATTTATCTGTCGCAGCGACAGTATACGCTTCAGCTGCTTCAGGACACTGGCTATTTGGATTCACGCCCTCTGTCAATGCCCATGAATCCCACTGATAAGCTCACTGCGACAGATGGGGACTTGTTACCTAATCCATTGTATAACGCAGGTTGATCGGAAGAATTCTCTACCTGACTTCCACACGGCCTGATATTACCTTTTCTGTCCAGAAGTTGAGTCAATACATGGCTGCACCTCGTACATCACACCTGATGGCATCCCACCATTTGCTGCGATATCTCAAGAACTCACCGGGCCAAGGCATCTTTATGAGCTCAGACACGACTTTAAGCCTCACAGCCTTTTCCGATGCTGATTGGGCGGCCTGTAAGGATACCCGAAAGTCCGTCACGGGATTCTGTACATTCTTGGGTAACTCATTGATTACATGAAAGGCCAAGAAACAGGCCACTGTATCGCGCTCTTCGACTGAAGCAGAATATCGAGCCTTAGGCTCCACTGTAGCTGAAGTCCTTTGGGTCAAGAATTTACTTGCTGAGTTGGGTATCACCTTGGATCACCAACCCGTAGTGTTCTGTGACAATCAATCTACAATTAAGCTGGCCTTGAATCCCAAGTTTCATGAGCGTTCGAAACATATTGAAATCGATTGCCACTTCGTTCGCCATCACATTTCAACCGGGGCTGTCAAAGTTCTGCCTGTACGCTCAGATCACCAATTGGCTGATATGTTCACCAAGTCCTTGACAGGACCAGCCTTACAACACCTCATGCTCAAGATGTCTGTGAAAAACATGTTCCATCCATCTTGTGGGGGGCTGTTAAATTTAAGTGAAGAAGACGCGCGTATGTCAACTGATGGGAATCAACAGAAGAAAGTCGCGGCTAAAGATGGAACTCGCATCTGAGGATTGCATCTGAAGAAAAGGTGCTTTTTCACTTAAGACTGGAGTTCGACTTACAAAGTAGCTACTGGTGTCAACGTTTTCAGTGACGAATCTCTTAAAAGACAATTTACACGCGGGAGATTTCAGTAGATGAATCAACCTTCACTTCCAATTTTTCACACTCACTGTGTGCGTTCTTAGATTCGTGTTCTTCGAGTTTCTGAATACGATTTGATGTAATCGACGAGCGCTAAGAAGCCTCTGTAACACTGCATCAGTCTCAATGAAATCATTCTCGATCGGGACCGTGGATGTAGGATTGTTTATCAGTCCGAACCACGTTAATTGATTGTGTTGCAATTTCTCAATTTTTCATTTGAATTTTGTTACAATATGTGTAAAATAAAAAATTCCATATTCCCAAATAGTTGATGGAGAAATTGAATGATACGTCAATTTGAGGGGGCAATGTTCAATGTTAACATATAGTGGGTAAAGTGATTTTGGCCGTTGGTTTTAATTTAAGATTTCAATTGTTTTCTTTTTAATAAGAGTGCCACTCATATCGAGACACGAAACACCCATTGAAAATGACTCGTTACCTATATAATTAACAAATAATAATATCGCGATTTCAGTACTATAAGAAGGTAATCTCCTCAAATGTAATATGGCTGTTGTCGAAGTTTGTTTGGCTTTCAATCTTGTAATAATGTTGCTTCGATAAGTATGAAAATAAATCCTGGTAAAGATTTTATGAATAATAGCGATTTGGAACAAGAGTACAACGACTAAAAGAGAATATATATCATCTGATATAGAAAACCCTATATACACAACGACTAATCTTTTAAAATGGGGCTATCATCACTTCATTTTCTTGATTGAGATGGTTGTTGAATATCTGATACAAATATGACCAAACCCAATGCCAAAATAAATCGTTATTGTAAGTATGATATTTAGAAAACCTGAGGACGACCCATCGATCAAGATATTGATTCAACAGCTCTTAAATATATGGCGGAGAAGTAACTTTAGTGATATTAATTATATTGCATTATTGCAAGCTGTAAAAGGATGACGAAGACAACCTCGCCACTATGATCCCTACGTTGTATATGTTAACCGCGAAGCATGAATGGAATTATCTATGTGCCAAGATTTTCTACTGCAAGAAAAATATCTCTATAACCAGCATTAATATTTATGATTTTCGGGAATATAATAATTCACTTTAACAATCACGAGCAAGATCATGTCAACTTATAAATTAAATAAAAGATAGATTTTTGGTATCATTGGCGGAGGTCTTCTAGTTAGAATATCTTAAAGCCCATGTACTTCCATCACAAAAGCCTCTATATCTTGATATAGCTCTTAAATTTGAACTAGGACGTGCAAGTATTGGGCTTTATTTCTATTTTGGAAATAGTAGCAAATGGAAGTTTGGATCCTTCTTTTCTATTGAAATCTATATCAATAGAAGAAGGGTCCTACTATTTATACCCCTTACACCTCTTTTACACCCATTTTTACACTCGCTTAGTGAAAAACACATTAAATTTGTATAACTTATTTTACCTAACCACATGAATTCAACAATTTCTATACTTAATTAATTTATTTTTCCAAATAATTCAACATTAATTATATGTGTTATTCAACTAATTTATTTAGTATTTTTATTAATCATTGAACTTTTTAATTAAATTTAAAAATTTTTATATTTTAAATTATTAATATATTTATTTTAACAAATATTTATATGACACAAATATTTTGATAACATATACAAACTTAAATAAACAATTAGATAAAGACTAATATTATATTTTGTATCATTCCAATACAACACGATCAGGAGTACAATTAGAGCGCACCTGCTTTTCATAATTATTAATACGATTAACATAAGGAGTACCCACCCCCATGCAGCTGCACATTTATCTCTGATGATAGTTGGCATCGGGTATCCTTCAGACAATGAAAATTTCACGTAGTGATTATTATTAACATGACCAATCGCAATAGCAACATGATGATACCATGGTGGCGGAGCAGAACGAGGCGGTAAGTATGTCATACTGCCTCTATTGCTTATAACATGTATATTCAATTGGAGCTTCCAACCAACTGCATCATCATGTCGATTTCTCAATCCCAAAGAAGAAAGTGAATCTACGAACTTAGTCAACTATATTGTCATTGGGGAGTTTGGAATTATTGAATTCACTTCCAAGTATAAGTTATATATAAATAGGATAATTAAATTCTATTTTAGGGAAAATTGTGAAAATAGTTAATAAAGTAATAAACCATGAAAATAGAAGTATATAATGACTTACTTTCATTATTAGGGGGTGTATATAGAAAAAAAGAGGGTGCCAATAGAATCACCCATCGAAGAATAGTATTGTAAAGCTAAAACCGTTTTAAGTAGGGAAGAACTTGGTTAAATATATATTTGCTGGATTATGTTTCTTTTTTCTTCGAATTAATGAAAAATATCCATCACATAAGATTTGCTGCAAATGGGTTATTAACTTAAAAGTTTAAAGTCTCCTCTCTCTCTCTCTCTCTCTCTCTCTCTCTCTCTCTCTCTCTCTCTCTCTCTCTCTCTCTCTCGTTCTCTCGTGGCTGGGTATAGTGTGCTATAAGGAGTCGGGCCGTGTATATATGGCTAAAAACGGCCCGAAAAAAATAATTGGGTTAACAGAGTGAATATAAATATATCCATTAAATAAAAGGATAAATATCTCATAAGCCAGAACTATGGACGAGTTGTTCATGACGGTGCGTGTGTGGCAAACTGTAGAACGTTCTTGATCCACAACGAAGCATAATTTATATAAATATTTTGTTTTACAAGAAAGGATCGTCCGATATTATACTTGACTCAATTCCTAATCAACGAAACAATTCACAATAACAACAGAGATTTATCCACAACTGATGTTGAAAGCTGAATGCTTTTTGTACAATCGATGGCAAATATATATACTTCGTTTCACCTATTCGTCTGATCTTGATTACCAATAATTACGAAAGATCAAAGCTTTTAGGACAGTCGACTAGTTACATTAATAGAAATCTCCCACATGTAATAAACGTTAGCCGCCATTGATTATCCGATTCAGCAACGTAGGTTCTACGTCTCCTTAGAAGCTACACCTGCAAACAACGTTAAAAACCCACGTTGCAACAAAACATAAATCATCTATAAAAATCGAATCTTTCCTCAACCCCATATCATCATCATCATCATCAATAGATCTTCTCCTTGAAGTATCAAGTTCTATATACATTAATTAGTTCAAAGCTTCATCGTTGTTTTCTTGCGTTTAGATCAACTATGAAGGATATTACCAGCAATCCTCTTCGTCTTTCTTCCATAAACCACATCTCCCTCGTCTGCAGATCCGTCGAAGAATCAACCAACTTTTACCAGAATGTTCTAGGGTTCGTCCCTGTAAGAAGGCCTGGCTCGTTGAAATTCGATGGTGCATGGTAATATAACTAGTTTCATCATAATAAATAAATTTATGCGATTATGTGCTTCAATTAATTTTAACTCCTTCGTCTTCCCATTTTTCTCAGGCTTTTTGGTCATGGGATAGGCATACACCTTCTACAAGCAGAAGATCCTGAAAATATGCCCAAGAAAACTGCTATAAACCCTAGGGACAACCACATATCTTTCCAGGTAATAACTTAATTATATTATTGTAAGTATTGTCTTTTCATTACACTACTATAAACCATTGTCTAAGCTGCATGCTATTACTGTGATAATATATAGTGTGAGAGCATGGCTATGGTGGAGAAGAAGCTGAGAGATATGGAGATAAACTACGTAAGGCAAAGGGTAGAAGAAGGAGGAATCTACGTAGATCAGTTGTTCTTTCACGACCCTGATGGTTTTATGATTGAGATATGCAACTGTGATGACATTCCGATTGTACCTTTGGCTGGGGATGTGGTACGTTCTTGCTCGAGGGTTAATCTCAACTCATCAGCTCATCAGCAGCAGGAGCCTTTTGTCTCCATCGTACAACCTTAATCTAATTTAGGGCCTTTTATTACTAATGTTATGTTAATTACCTTTCCCTCTCTGTCCATTGTGTACGTATGTTCTTGATGTACTCTAAATAAGAGAGAAGCAACAACTCTTAAATCCTACGCTTTGCTTGCAAGAATCGTCCACTGTTAAAAATCTGATCTTTCTATTTAGGCCGTTTGGATTCATGCAAATCAGGTTGATTATCGAAAGTTATATTACTACGTTATATTACTAAGCTTGATATACGTATTTCGACGCCACATATATAAGATGGCAAGAAAGGAAACATAGGAATTAATTTAACCTACGTAAGGGATAGAAACTTCCAGTCTTGGCAAGACATAGGTACAAATTAATGCCTAGTTGGTAATGATTTATGTCTTATTCTGATAGGATATGCTTGTTGGGGGATTGACGAGGCCGAAATATGTTCTTGTCAAATATTGGGAGACCGAAATCTACCAAATTTACGGATACTTCCAACAATTGATCATTCTTCATCCATAGACAGTTTATCAAAATGTAACATGGCGGTTGAGATCATAATTTGGGATTTGTCCACGTCCGCTAATTGAAGGTCATCTCCCCAATATATATACTTGTATTTCGGGATGTTTGTGCAACAAAAAAAAAGTGAGTTACTATTAAATAGTTTTAATAAGTAACATACTGAAAATAGAATTTGGTATTTATTATAGGGTTATTGAAGGTACGTGACCTAATAAGTTTTTTTTTTATTTTTTAATAGATGCAAAAAATATGATTGGTTATTGAAACAGAACAATTGACAGTTTATCCTAGTCTTTCACCCTTATAGAACATATATATATATATATATATATATATATATACATATATATATATATATATATATATATATATTGTGCATTCCTCCTATCAACAATTGGATTTATTGAAGGGTCGTTCCTAAAACTTCTTGTTGATAAGCCTCTAATATAGACGGGCTTCAATTATTCGACGTAGTACAAAGTCCAAATTACAATTTCAACTTGTTTGGACTGCATCTATTACTATTACAAAAGTGTGAATGTTGCCAGTTTCTAGGGTGGGTTACAGGTTATTTATTGCACTTAATTTTTTTAGTGTGATACCTGTATTTTCAGGTTGCCAGTATTTTATTAATATTTTTATAATATATCTAAAGCCGGCATGATTGCCCCCCTCTCCCTTTCTAATAAAGCGAGTATATATAAATATATACATATATCATCTTTAATAAGAAATATAAATAACGATATAAATCGCATAAAATTACATTGGAGATGATTCTGCTTATGCTTTTGTTATATAACATTGCAAATGTACATCATATTTGACACAAAAAAAAATATAAATGGTAATAAAAATCACATATTTGACATGATTTGTTTTTCGTTTTTTCTCTTCCTTTTTTGTTATAATAAAGCGAAACATATTATATTTAACTTAAAAATAAAATAATAGTTTAATTCACATATGTGATACAATTATGTTTTCTTTAACTTTTTTCTTTTTTTCTTTCATTCTGTTTAATAGTTCAAATACATATCACGTTTAAATTAAAAAGATAGTAATAATACAAATCATATATAAATATGTCATTATTAAAAGAAAAAATTAGGTTCTTCTATATTTTGCATTGACAATTAATAAAGCATAAGGACATGCGCTAAATTTTGTTGTACTCTATCCGAAGGAACATGCATTCACTCGGGGAGCTTTATGTTATTTTAGGAAGAGCTAAGAGCATCTCCAACTGAAAAACGCAATTTCAAACGCAAACGCATTCTCAACTCAAAATGCAGTAATTCATCTCCAACCGAAAAACTCATTCTCAAACCCAAAGTACTATTTTGAAATATTTTCTGTTATACCACCTTTTATAAGTTTTCAAATAATATTTTATATCGTATTACAAATATAAAAACAAAAAGAAAAAGCTTCTATGAAATTTTAGACATAAAAACATATATAAGGCCAAATAAAAACAACTTCATATATATATATATATATATATATATATATATATATATATTTATTTATTTTATATGAGCTCTTTATAAACAAAATAAATAAAAGGGTTATGTGCAAATTGAAAGTACAAACGCATAGCTTGGATGGAACGCATATATGCCATTGAATGATGAGGCAGATTCAAGGTAACACATTATGAGTTATGATTTGGAGTACGGTTGGAACATATTTACTCTATTTTTTGGATTATCTAGCACCGTTGGAGATGGTCTAAATCACTCCATGAAATACTAATATTGATTTAAAGATTAATATTTTTTACTAATCTTTATCGAAATTGAATATGTTTAGAAACTACAGGGCAATCTCCAACCCTGAAAAATTCAGTAATTGTATTAAAGAATACAACTGCCACAATACTTTTCTACTAACCCAGTAACTCTATCTTTTACACTAATTTTTACTCCAAATCATTAACTCTAATTTGAACTCTAAAAATAATATTTCATAAAGATTCATATTTATTATGATTATTATAATTAATTTATATATAAAAAGCAACGCAAGTTAAATTTAAATTATGCCTAAAAATTTATTTATGCTTATGAACCATTCAATATAGTTAATACACATATCGCATGTAAGTGTTATTTGAATTTTTTTCTTATTAGTATTTATTACACTAATATACATGCTTAAGGTTTAAATTTTAATAAAACTTTATATTAGTTTATAACTATTAAAAATCATTATTATAATAATAATCACGAATAAATTATATTTAAAATAAGCTTCAAAATAAAAAGAAAATTAACATAAGTAAAAATTATATTGCTATTTTAGCGTCGAAAATAGTAGGTTCTCTAAGAGCATCTTCAACGCCACTCCAAATTCAACGTGGGACGCCAACCATAGCAGTGGAGGAGCTCCAAGGAACTTCTAAACGCCACAGTAAATCTGGAGGATAAACAGTGCCCCGCTATTTGAAGCCGGCACTGTACCAGGTAGCCCAAATTTTTTTGTTTCATTTCTTTTTCTTTTTTCCGATTCAGTTTTAGTTTTGTTTGTTGTTATAATATTTAATCAACCTGGGTGTTCATACTTTTACTCTGCTCGATCGATTTGGTGTAGAAAAAAAAATAATGTTTGGGGGAAGACGATGAATAGGGCTGCTAGGAGAGAGTGTTAATTAATAATTAAAAATTTGCACAAAAAGTTAATATTAATTAACGGCACATTTTGCTCTTATTCTTAGTGTTATTGTTAATTATGTAGTTTATTTTTAATGGACCGAAAATTATATTAAATCTTATTAACTATAAAATAATTAATACTAATATAATTAAATTATCATAACAAATATTTATATCATTATGAAAATTTCTTTGCAAATTTATATAATGGAAAAATATAAATATTGTGTATAGAGTATAGGAAATGGTTGGAGTTAATTGATACTGTTTACACTCTGTATATAGATGAATTGTACTGTACCAACTTTAAACGTAGAGGAATGGTTGGAGATGGACTAAAAGTGCGTCACCGTTGGTCCACACTGTAACGATGTTAAATACGAAGTTTAATTGGAGTAGACTTATATTCTAGCGTTTTAGGCAACCCATTGGAGATGTTCTACTAAGTAACAACGTTATTTTATTATATTGCATGTATATCTAACATCATGTCGTTCTACCTTGAGAATGGTTCCGGGTCTATTACGCAGAAGCCGCACAACGTGCGGCTTCATCATGTATTTGTAATATAGCGGCAACTAAAATAAGTTTCGTAATTAAAATAAGTTCCCCGAAACAAAGACGTACACATACATGATAGTTCTAGCATGAAATTAAAAATTCAATGATGTTGATATATTTTTTTTTATTTTGTATTTAGCCGATTTATTAGATTAGGTCAAATCTGATGTCCTAACCAGCAAATTAAAAGTCATTTTCCGACATACCCAAGACATAAGTATTTCTTTGCCTGCTAATTGTTTCAATCTCAAATTCCAACAAGTATATCGGAACCTCGTTTTCGATTAAATAATAATTAGGATGATGACAATAATATATTATTATTAATACTATCTTACAAAACAGATGCTAAACTTACATAGGCAAAAAAAAAAATATATATATATATATATATATACATAAATATATCTTTAATAATCACGTTCTGAATTACCAAATCACCCTCGCTTCCCTGCCCTCGGCGCTGGCCGGCGTTGATGAGCCTTCTTACTATTTTTCCCACCGCCGCCGCAAAACCCACAAGCCGAAACTTTCGGAGAAGGCGGCTCCACCGCCGGCTCATATCTCCCGGCCGTACGGAAACCCTTCCCTGAGCCGTGGGATTGGCTCCTATCGATTTTCAATCCAACGGTTCCTATTTCCTGATCCTTTTTACAGCTGAAATTATTGTTCTTGTCTGGTTTATTACAGCCACCGCGTTGGCTCGCCAGCCGAGTCAGCTCGCCGGACCATGAGCTGTCGTCCCACACCAACCCCGACGAACCTTGCCGGCGAAACGACACCGTTGATCTCTGCAAACCTTCCATAGCTATGATATTGATGGTTATTGATTGCCTTATCTTTCCTTCGACTTTTGATCTTTCTTTTGTTTTCGATCGAGGCTTTTTATTGCCTGGAGATTTGTGTAGTTCTTGGATTTTTAAGGAGGGAGATTTGAAGGGTCAGCCTAGTAGAAAACTGGCTTGCGAATTAAGGTTGTGTGATAGCATATATATATATACATACATGCGTTTGTGTATAACTTATCAATATAGTATTAATAATGTTAAAATAATTGTTGTAGGGACAACGGACGTTTTTCTTTTAGTGCATGACTAGTCCTCCTTTGAAAATATTGACCCGTATAATTATTTGCGTTTATATGTTTTGTTTAGCCCACCACCATTATTAATTATGTGAGGGTTTCGATTTATATGGTAAATTTTGTATATAAAAGTGTGGCATTTGTGGCTCTACTATAATATAGAGGAACACAAGAAGCCAAGTGATGGTGCATGTCGTGGAAATATATATTAAAAATAGTTTGGTATTTGTTTTTCAAAATTGGCGACTTTATTACGAGTAGAAAAAAATCAGTGAGAAAGTACATGGGTCGCTTCCTTTTTTGACCCCTTCGTGTAATAGAAACCTTTGAATTCAAGAATTTGTTCAAAAGTCTAATAACATGTGTGTATGTCTTATTAAAAATATGCAACAATCATCTCTTAACGTAACGCCATCATCGTTTGTGAAAAATATGCAACAATCATCTCTCGCCATCATCGTTTGTGAAATAAACAGATGGTAAGATGAACTTCACGATTTTAGGGAAAAAAAACTCCGTTAATGTATTTAGTCAGTAGTTGAACACGCTTATGTTTGTATAATCGTATATTTGAGCATTATATACTATGATATACAGATCGAGTTATGCATATCATAGCTTTATGCAAATGAAAGATATTGAAAAGAGAATTAGTGGAAAAGGGAGAAAATAAAAGACACCTTCATGCCGGAGAACTTGGCCGCCGCCGCTCCGCCGCCGTTTTCAAAGAGGTTACTAGAGAGTAATTTGCGTTACTTACGAATCGACCCTTCAACTTTGCAGATAATACTTACCATGCCACAATCTTTCGAAAAAAGTAATATTTAGTATATTATCAGAGAATCAGCCAAAAACCGTACAATAAAACCTTAATAACTTAATAATATTGGGACTATTAAATTTTAATAAATTTGGAGTGATTTTAATATATCGATAAATTAATATTTTATTAAATAAAAGAAATTTTATAAATTCAACTATTATGCCAATGACGAACTGAATGAGATGAGACAAGTGAGTATTTTATCTTCATATTATATGCAAATATATGATGAACTATTTTTCAAAAATAACATTGCTAATATTATTTGTTGTAATGATCTTCGAGTGACATGTTGATCATAGTAAAGCTCGTTAATATTGTGCAATTATAATAAGCATTACATTGAATTGTAATATTTACGAATAACAATTTAGACATTTAGTGGAACCTAATATTTATAAAGAGATTTTTCAAAGTACTATCTTATTATCTTATCGAATGTTTTTTTTACAAAGCACAAGTCAGGACAACGAGATTTTATTATTATAGAGAGATTATTAATTTACAAGTTATTAATATACAGAGGTTTTTCGTACGTTATCAATTCATCAATTTATTACTTTGATTTGTGGATAAAAAGCATAATTATTATTTTTTGATGATTTTAACAGAAAGGAAAAATTAAAATAGGAAGTTCTGTTTTTGCTCCTATAAATTAAGGAGGCGATGTCCCAATTACAGCTTGCGCCTAGCCCTATACTCAGAGGAGCATTTGTAGATGATTATCCATTTGTTTTGATTTTCTTGATTCTGAATAGGAAAAATCTGATCTGTCTTAGGGTTAGGAGGTGTGGATCATAATCGCATAAATCTTCCAGAAATTAGGGTTTCCCACCTGTGTTCATTGCCGCCACAGCATATACATCCGTATTATATATACAGAACCGCAGATACTACTCTTTTTCGATTCTGTATTTGCAAGGACGCGTCTGATCTGTAGAGTTTCAGCTGTAATTTTGTGTGAGATATAAAAAAAGTGGAGAAAAAGTTTAATTTTTGCTTTTAGAACAAAATAATTCCGCTGAATTCGGCAATTAGGGTTGTCCCTTTGTTGACGAGCTGAATCTTTTGGGAAGTAAGAGATATCTTGTTGTTGTGTTTAGAATAGATGGATAAGAAGAAAGCGGTGGCTCCATTGGTTTGTCACGGGCACTCTCGCCCGGTGGTTGACCTGTTTTACAGCCCAATTACGCCCGACGGTTTCTTTCTTGTTAGTGCAAGCAAGGGTAATATTTTGATTTTGTTTTCATGTTGCTTTAAATCAAATAGTGTGCTTGTTTTTTCATGTGATTCTCGATTTGGTTTCTGATTGATTTGGTAAGTGGCAGTGTTAAGTGATTGCATCTGTGGGTATCAGGAATTGTTTTCTGTTTGTGCTGTGGAGTGTGGATACTCATTAAGGACTATTTTATTGTTGTTGATTACGATCTGATTTTGCAGCTATCGCCTAGCATTCTTGAGCTCATTTGATAATTTAGTTGTGTTCAGATATGGGGGGTAGATCAAATAGTTTATAGAATCATGATGCTGTAGATATGATTGGATTTTAGTAAGTGGATGAAAAGATCTTCGCATTGCCCCAATGGTAGAGACACACGTCAGACAGCGAGATGTTTCATGTTTATAAGCAATTTCATTTGTTTACGCGCAATAAATTTGCAGCACCGTTGTTTTTTGATACTGTTTGGTAAGGCACTTCATTGCATTTCTGTTGCCTGTCAGCCACTTGTCTCCAACTTATTATCGTCCTTAATCTTTTCCATCATTCCTTGCGTTCAGTACATTGACATTTAAATTCTATTAGATCTATCTATCTTCCTTGCATAACTTAATTTTTTCCCTTGCTTATGTTCTTTTATGGAAGAAGATATTCTTGTCGTACATCTGTTTTGTACATTACTTTTTTCACTATTGGGATAATATCGTGCTGTGAAAAATATCTATATATAGTATTCTGAGGTTGTTTTGGTTATTCTATTCTTTCTTAGATTCCACCCCTATGCTAAGGAATGGGGAGACTGGTGACTGGATCGGTACATTCCAAGGGCATAAAGGCGCCGTGTGGAGTTGTTGCCTGGACAAGCATGCTTTGCGTGCCGCCACTGCTTCAGCTGACTTTTCTGCGTACGTTCTTGATCAACCCTCAAATTTCATTTTTTGTATGAAAAAGGCTTATCTCTAGTCGTGGATAATTAATGAATTTCGTTTCTTAAGTAACATAGTATGTACTCGAAAGTAATGCCGAATAGAAGCTTCACTCCATATCGTGAAAATTTTTGACAAATTTGCATGGGCCTTAATGTTATCGATTTCATTGTAGGAAACTATGGGATGCTTTAACTGGGGATGAAGTTCATTCATTTGAACATAAGCACATAGTTCGTGCTTGTGCTTTTTCAGAGGTAGTATTGACCAGCTGTACTCCACTTACCACTTCTTTCTTAATTGCTGTTTCTCAATTTTGTGGAAATAAACTTCCTGTTTTTCTGTGAGCTGTTCGCACATTTGTACTAAAGATTTTGTGGCTCAAATTGTTTTTTCCCCTTGTATCTGAAGGATACCCGCTTCCTTTTGACTGGAGGAATGGAAAAGGCCATCCGCATATTTGACTTGAATCGCCCCGAGGAACCTCCTCGAGAAATTGAAAAGTCTCCTGGTTCAGTCAGAACGGTTTCTTTTATGCACAGTGATCAGACCATACTCGGTACCTGCACTGATATGGGCGGAGTCAGGTATTATGTCCAACAAGAACATCTGTATTTCCCTACTTTGTTGGCATAAGAGTAATTTAACAGTATCTTAATATGCATAGCTCATTTCAGTTTGATGATTTATCTTGAATGGGAACTGTTATTTCAGCCTCCTATCTAGTTTAACGCATTACTTATGGGCTTAGGTTATGGGATGTAAGAACTGGGACGGTCGTTCGGACACTCGAGACGAAGTCATCTGTGACCAGCGCCGAAGTGAGCCAAGATGGCCGTTACATAACCACTGCTGATGGGTCAACCGTCAAGTTCTGGGATGCAAATCAGTATGCTCTTTTTCCCGAATATTCAGTTGATGATAATACGAATAACTCTTCAAAGATTCACAAAGATCTGTTAACTGATATTCTGACAGCTTTGGGTTGGTGAAGAGCTACGACATGCCCTGCATCATGGAATCAGCTTCATTGGAACCAAAGCATGGCAATAAGTTCATCGCCGGCGGTGAAGATATGTGGGTTCATGTCTTTGACTTCCACACTGGGGATGAAGTTGGTAAAAAATCACATCTTTGTGCGTGCGTGTGTGCGTTTTTCGTTCTAAATTAAGGGTTCTGACTTTCTTTTCGTCATATGCGTAGGGTGTAATAAGGGGCACCATGGCCCGGTTCATTGTGTACGTTTCTCGCCGGGCGGTGAGTCGTATGCTTCGGGCTCTGAGGACGGGACTATTAGGATATGGCAAACTGGTCCTTTGACCGAGGAAGAAAGTGGTAATGGGCCATCGCAGAACGTTAAGGATGTAGTGAACGAGGTTGCTCATCAGATTGAGAAGGCGCACATCGCCGAAGGTCTTAAGAGCGAATCCACCTAAACGAAATTTCGACGATCGAAGGCTTTGAGTAGTTCTTGCGTTATGCGTTTTTTTTCTTGTGGGTTGGATCAAAAAGGTTTTTCGACTGGCTTTCGTCGACGATGACTGAAGTTTTTTGATGTATGGTAATAAATCCAGTGATTTGATGCTTTTCTGACGATTTAGTGATTGGATTCCCATGAGAAATATGCATACCATATATCATATATGTCGTACGAATTTGAACGCTTATTAATGGGAATAATGAATCTCTGATGACTCCAATGTACGAAAAATTATATTAATAGGATGTGAAATATAGTGAGGCCCCAAAGGGTGTATAATATATGTATAAAAAGAAAATTCTTTAAATAATACTCCCTCCGTCCCGCTAATTTTATCACATTTTTTCATTTCGTGCGTCCAATAATTTTATCACCTTTCCTTATTTAGACCATCTCCAACCGTTAAACGCATTCTCAAACTCAAAACGCAGTAATTCTTCTCCAACCGATCTACTCATTCTCAAACTCAATAGACTATTTTGTAATATTCACTTCCACACAACTTTTACAAATTCAATACTACCGACATAATTTACAACTTTACAAATTAGATTACTAGATATTATTTAGATTTAATCGAAAAATTAATAAAGTTAATAATAAAAATATATTTATACATATAAAAAGCATCGCTTAATGTTTATTAAAACACGACAACTACAATATATTTATACATACAAATCGAAATATTTATTAAAAATATAATCTGACTTCGTACATGAGGTATTGTGGATAAACTAATTTAGTAGCCAATCTATGTGCTTCGATGCAACACCACAAAATCGAGACCTCAAGCATCTAAATTCAATACTCTTAGGAATATTTCTATGTATTTTTCGTGTACAATCAATATATATATGATTGTCTGCACATGGCAAAGTGATAATTCATATCTGACAACTTTTTCTGACAAAAGGTGCATGATGATTGTTGTATGTACATGGTCAAACGTCTTATCCAGCTATTGTCTGACATAAAGCATAAAACTAGGACTTGAAAGCAAATTGAAAATTTCCATCGCATAAT
This sequence comes from Craterostigma plantagineum, assembly GCA_027422505.1. Lineage (NCBI taxonomy): Eukaryota > Viridiplantae > Streptophyta > Magnoliopsida > Lamiales > Linderniaceae > Craterostigma > Craterostigma plantagineum. Next base: position 28,022 of record JAPQWV010003209.1, read on the forward strand.
AACTGTTCCCAGATGCAAAGATGCGTTTTTTCATTGTGAGAAATTAAAAATCGCATTTTAGGTTTTGTTTTTGGTACCGGTTGGAGTAAAATTTGGAAAGTTTTTTGGTTTTCCAGCTCGGCTGGAGTTGCTCTTAGCAAAAAACTATCACAAACAATCAATATAATAATATTAAATATTCTTAAAATACGTGTTAAAATATACATTATTTTTACCTTTTCATTGTACTATATTATTATAATAATGTCACCTTAATTTGCGTGCCCAACAACTTATGTGATAAAGTTGCTGGGGAGGAGTGAGTACAAAATAATACTCAAGAGAGAAGAGATGAACGTCTTGATAATGTGATGCCCGAAAATACAGAATGGCTGACTTTATTAGAGCTATGTTATTTTTCCTCTTTGTTATGAGTATGAATGATGTATATATGGAAAATTGAGAATAGACGAAAGTTAACAGTTGTATATTTGCCAATGTCCATCAAATATGTTACGAATTGACATTTGCTATAACTTATAAGGCTACTACTGCTACAAATATGATCTCAAATAACGTGATGGCCGTTTTGCTAGCAAAGCTCCTCCAAGCCTTTGGATTTTGACCTATACGAAACAAATAAAAAGAAAAATAATGAACAATATGTTTATTTTATCTTTTAATATGGGTTTATCGATTATATAGCCAACCCTACCATTTGCAGGTGGTGGTGATGATGCGAACATACCATTAGTAGTTGTTGGCGGCGGCGGTGGAAATTCATGCGGGCCGAGCCCGAGCCCGCTGCAATCAAATCCAAAAGCACCTACGCACATGAAAAGAGCAAAACATAAAGATTATGAAAGTAAAAAAGAATTCGTAAATCATGAAAAAGTATGTAATAGTTTATTAAAAGCTTACATGGTGGGAAGCAAGCCTGGGTATTGTCATTGAATAAATTGCTCGATCCTTCGTTACATTTGCAAGTATGGTTATCCCCATTTGCTACGCAAGTGCCTTCATTACACCATACGAGGAAACAAGCTGTTGAAAAATAAAATAAAATCATGTTATGATTGCATCAAAACCTCACCATATGTAGTTTGAAATTGTGAAAAAATAATTTTTCGATGAATTACGGTCTAATATATTGGGCGGAGATGGAATGGATGGTGGCGGTGAGGGCGGTGGTGGTGCGCCGCTGCATTGAGGATCCACCGTGCCTACAAAAGTTGAAGAAAATGATATTTTCTTGTATATATATATATATTATATATATAGATATAGTATTAGATTGTATATATGCTTACAATTTGGTATAAGACAAGCAGGGAATGTAAAGGGTCCAAGTTGGATTTTCTTCCATCCACCATAGCAAACGCAGTCAAATCCAAGAATCGAACTGCTATAAGGCACGCAAGTCCCTTCTCCACATTTCACATTTTCACATACATCGCCTTTTTTTTTTTTGCAAAAAGAAGATGAGCCAAGTAAATTTCGTTAATCTATGTTTATTACATGAGTTTCAGTTAAGAATTGAGATGAATAGAGTTAGTTTATTATTACCTTGTACGTGTAGTGGAACGTGGACTAGAGCGAGGAAGAAGAAGATGAAGGGAACAATGTAGATGATATGGCCCTTCATATTATTCTATCAATTTGATTATAAAGATTTAAAAGGATATTTATATAGTTTGATATTTGATACTGATGATCGGCTTGTTGTTGATTGGATAGAAAAAAAAAAGCATGCATCGGAAATTATGATGGCCTTTGTTTGTTGGAGACATTTTCAAGAAAATATTATTTACATGATTTGTGGCTTGTTCTGCGTAAGCATCTCGTGGCTGCTTCGTTAATAAATAAAAAATAGTATATGGAAGTTAAGGCTACGCAGATATAATTGAATTTTGTGAAAATACAATATTTGATAAAATTTATAAGAATTTTCGTTAATTATACATAAAATATATTTTCAATAAGAGACATAAATCCCCTTGAATCGACCGCCTCTTTTCGATAATAATTGAGAGACAAACCTTAAATTAACCATATGGTAAAATAGACGTGGAGAAACCTATGGACTAATCAACTTCAACTAGTTGTTAAAAAAAACGACTAATTAAATAAAACAGTGAAACCATTATATTGACTTGGTTGCACCATACTGTAATTCATAAAACACACAACTGTTTCTCAATCTTTATACACGTATGTTCTCCCTCAAAATTGTTTATAAAACGAAGTTAGGACTGCAAATAATAGTGTAATAATAATAATCAAATCTTGAAATACAAACTCCACTAATACAAAAGACTACTACAAACAAGCCTCGAACCCAATAAAAAACATACAACAAATGCCCAAATCAAGAACGTAATACTCAGAAGAAAAAAAAAGCTTAAGCAGATCCAAATTCTTGAACCCACTTCTCATGCTTCTCAATATCCGCCGCCGAGACGCTGGGCTGAACCTTAGCAATGGCTTCCAAGAAATCGCACATAGCGACTGGGTCGTTCGATATTTCGTCCTTGGACATGTTTTTTATCTCATCCCTCGTTTTTCCCGCAATCTTTCGCCTCATTCCATTCAAAGAAGCGTCTCGGCAAACGTTCGTCAGATCATCTCCACTGTACCCTTCAGTCTTACGCGCCACCTCATCGATGTCCACGTCTTTAGCCACCTGAGAAATAAGATTATTACATATATATACATATGCACATCGAAAAAAAAAGATGGGAAATAAAAAGGCGTTGAATTGCCTCGACGGTCTTCAGATTTATCCTTATAAGCTCCTTTCGGCTCTCGAAATTGGGAAGAGGAATGTATATCCTTTTCTCCAGACGCCTCCTGCGTAATAAGAGTATTATAGTACGCCGCGAAAATGGAAATGAAAGAAAAAGGATGAAAAGAAAAAGAAAAACCTCAGCGCTTCGTCAATGTCCCAAGGGAAATTAGTTGCGGCTAAAACCATGACTATCTTTCGAGTGCCATCTTCGTTAGTCGCAGAAGCGTTTACGCCGTCTACCTGAACTAAAAGCTCTGATTTCACCCTCCTCGAAGATTCGTGTTCGCCAGAAGCCCTGAAAAAAAAAAGATTCGATAAGCGCATCATTGCTAAGCCCATGTATGCGATTGATTATAATATTTCAGCAGTTGCTAATTTTTACCCTCGAGCGTTGCATAGAGAATCTATCTCGTCGATGAAAATTGTGCTCGGGGCGTAAGCTCTTGCTAGGTCGAACAAGCAGCGAACCATCCTTTCGCTTTCTCCGCGCCATTTAGAGGCTAAAGTTGCCGAAGAAACGTTGAAGAAAGTCGTCCCACATTCAGTAGCAACTGCTTTGGCGAGGAGTGTTTTACCAGTCCCAGGTGGGCCAAACATGAGCACGCCCTTCCATGGCCTTCGAATTCCCTATATATGAATGGACTAAGATGTTAGGGTTTTGCATTGTTCGAATTATACCATAATTTGGGAAAGGATGAAATAATTATGGATTAGAATCGTTGTTGAAAGAAGGGAATTTAGGCACACCTGAAAATACTCGGGCATCCAAAGTGGAAGTACAACAGCTTCTTCGAGCAGCCTTTTGGCTTCGGTCAGCCCAGCAACATCGTCCCACCTAACGCCAGGCGTGGAGTCCAAGACGTCCCTCTCGAGCATAGCTGCCAAGTCGCCGTCGGGCCCTTCGTACTGAATTTTCTTGGACTTCCCATCCTCAGAATCACCACTCTGATAATGAAATCGATGAGAGTTTTTATCAGGAAAAGTGTGAGAGTGTGATAGGAGCTAAGCAAACAGTTATGTCTACAATATATATAAAAGAAGTGAAAACTAGTAATAAGATAAAATTCTACCCTTCAATAAACATTCTAAGATTCGGTCCTAAGAAGTATAAAGCGGAATAAAATCTATGGGATGCCATCATAAAGAAAAAGTAAAACAACCCACGGACTCATAAATACCTTTCGACATCTAGATATGTTACATGTGACACAATGCCAGATTCGAAGATATGGAAAATCCTTTTGATTTTACGTAACATCAGAATTAAAGAAGTTACCACAGGCTCAGATTTTCCAGAGGGTGCCTTTCCAGCGCCTTTCTTTGTCGAAGTTGATCCTCGAAGGCCCGTGTTGACTTTACTAGTGGCGTTTGACTTCCCGCCACGTGTCGTCGTTTTACTGGTAGCTCCCCGAGCCCAAGTTCCATCTTGGGTTGACTTTCTCGTTCCAACCTGCCCACTTCTTACGGGCCTACGACCCGTTGGGTCTCGAGTGGGCGGTCTCCATACATCAGGATCGTCCATCGGACCACCAGCAGATGAAGGATACTCATCCAACGGCTGGAAAACAAATGAAGATTTCGTTGAAATGGGAGGCGAATTAGGGCGTCTGCCGCCGATGTTTACATCCTTAAACGATCGTTTCTCAGCTTCTAACTGCTTGACGACTTCGGCTTCTTCTGATATTGCTTTCTTCACGTTCGTCCATTTCGAACGGAGTAAAGGGTCGTCTACTGTATTCAAATGTCTGCAGAAGTGGTTTCGGCGAAAGAGGAGATTTTCAGATCAGGTGAAATCAGAAATCATATCATTGTGGAAAAGAAAAACCAAATATTCCATAACAATGTATTGTAATCAGCCCTTTACTTTACTAGTCATTTACACAATCTTTCACCTTTCCAAATTACTCAAAAGATAAAATATGAATAAAGTAAATGACCTCATACACAATCAAATTACTGGCAGAAGTCCTAGTTCAACGAACCCATGAGCCACAACAAAAACTCTACACTTATTTAATCAAGTTTTCAATTTGTACAATCCGTACATATTTTTCGCATAGACAGCTCAATACAAAAAGATCCAAGCACAAGAAAACGCAGCAGGTCTCCAGAGATAAGAATCAATTACTTGTTAATCTGAGCAACGGCGCCATCAAAGAAAATAACAGAGGTATCGTAAAGCCCTTCAACTGCGTACTCCCTCGCGAGTTTTAAGTGGTCTAGCAACCCTGACAGAGAAGATCCCGCCATTGTTCAGATAGAGCAGTAATCAGCACCGTAGAAAACCGCAATGCGATCAAGTGAGAAGAGATTTATTCAAAGTAAGGGTTTTGAAACGTATATCGCAGAATTGAAAGGTTGGTGTTTTAGAATTGAAAGCTGCGGAATTGGTGGTCGACGACGACGTTTTAACTGTGTCGATTGAGAGGATGACGAACGCTTTAATTACTATTTAGTCCCTGAGAATTTACTTGGGAATATTTCTTTTTCTTTTCTTTCTGTTTTGAAATTTTAAACCCCATTAACGATGTATTCATGTCTAAAATGATACTCCCTCTTTCCAGTTATCTTTATCACATATATTGGTGGGCACGCAAATTAAGATAGTATTATTATAATAATATAATACAATAAAAATGTAAAAAAATGTATATTTTGACACGTCTTTTAAGAATATTTAATACTCACTCTGGTCTATAATAAATGTCGTTTCAGATTTTATTTTTGTTTTTAAATACATGTCGTTTTACGGTTTTCAAGATAAACAATATTGATTATTTTCAGTTTTACCCCTTATATTTAATAGAAATTGTTAAATTAAATTAGATAACATAATTAAGGATAAAATGGAGATTTTACTTTATTTCTTAATATGCGTGTAATATCCTTAAACGACATGTATGAACCAGAGGGAGTATTAATATATTGAACTTTGCTAAATAAGGAAATGTGATAAAATTATTGGCACGTCCGAAATGGAAAAATGTGATAAAATTAGTGGGACGGATGGACTAAAAAGATAAACTTAGATAAAGCATTCGTTTTAAATCCAATCATATGTTTACAAAAAAAAAAAAAAAAAAAAAAAAGCAACTTACTAATCTTGGATTGTTTTTTTAAATAAAAGCAGATAAACTCTTGAACCGATCCAAATATCAACTTTTTATTTATTTTTTGTTCGAAAGATTACATCTTTAGCTAAACTTAATCTTATCATAGATCAGAGATTCATGAAACCAAAATAAAGTGGGCAATATTATTAAATCGAAAGATCCACCATTTTGAAAAGCCCGTGCTCGCCTTTTCTATTTTCGTTTTAAATTTGAACGTGTTATAATTTATAAAATTAAAACTGTGTTAATCTCAACAGTTACACAACGAAAGTAATCATATTATTGGAAAGTTGTAACGTCCACATGTGTAAGTGACTTATGGTGGTCTACGATTGATTGAATTCTTATACTGCTTTTTTGATTGCTTTAAATGAAAAATCGTTAATTGCAGAAAGTGGGCATGGCATGGCATCCATGGTTAATGAACAACCCCTTATCTCCCTTGTAATGAAAAAGGAGATAATATCTAGAATTTTTCTTTTCCTGGATTTCAACTACTGTTTCATCTATGATGCTCAGATTGGAATTGTTTAGCTATCGAATCTGGCATTTTTATAATCTTATGATTCATCTCTCAAGATTTTTAAACTTGTGAGACCAAGGGAACATATTTACCGCCATCAAGTGTTAGAAACAGACGCAAAAGCCAATAACATTGAATGTATAACTTAACAAGAAGAATCTCACCGAACTTTTTAAGGAGGCGATGAGAAACCCCTCGTTGATCTTTTTTTTTCTTACAAGCAATCACGGGAAAACTCAAACGCAAGGACAAAACCTGCTTGTGGGACAAAAATAAATAAGCTCATGCTCCTTCAACTTGTGTGTGTGTGTGTGTTTGTGTGTGTGGGTGTGTGTATAGCAGACAGAAGCATACTTACAAGAAAGAAAGAAAGAAAAGGAAGCTGTAAGTGGATCAGCTGGAATTTTCTTCATAAATCAACGAGCATTGTTCGTACCTATCCAACCAACGCAGTAAAGAATGAGAGAGCTCATGAATAAAGTGAAGACACAAGTGATAGAATAATTGTAAGAAAACGAAGCATCAAAAGTAAGATGAATGTTTCAGAATTTTTGGTCCAAAAACCAACAGATAGAAAATGAAACGTTAAAGGAAAAATTAAATGGTGATTCGAATATCATGAATTAACCTTATTTATATTGGAAAAAGCTCTCCAGATCTATAGCTGGAGGACACGAGAGGCATGGAAGAGAACCCGAAAGGACACACCCTGCAAACTCAGGAACGAACGAGCAAGAGCTAGAGGAGATGTGAACCCTAAGGATGGTTGTTAATATCCACTTAATTATTCCAAGGGGAAACTTCACTGATTGAACTTCATCTCCGTATATCTGCAAACAAAAGGTGTAATGGAAACATTGATTATGAGGAAATTCTTAATTTCATAGATAGGTATATGCCATAGAGATAAATCACAATTCCCACTGACCTTCTACTGTTCTTTTGCCTCTGCCCCAAGTCATCATTCCCAAGATCTTGCAAGAAAAGAAGTACACATACGAGTTCCATAAAGTAGGACGATTACATAAGAGATTCTACAAACATACAGTTCGCTGGTACCATCTTACCATTTCTTCGTGCTGGCACGACTTCGTTACCAACTTTTGCTGCATCATTGTCATTACTGCAAAATAAGAAAAAACTTACTCTGTCAACACAATTAATATCGAACATAATGGAAGGAAAAAAATATCAGTAGTTCCAAAAAAGAAGCAGTTGGGTTGGGGTTCATAAAGACATGCTACTTATCAACCAAGTACCTTGAAATAGAAATTGCAGATGAAGTCTGCCCCATTGGGCGAGCATTATAGGAGCCATCAACAGTGATATATGGAGGACAATATGAAGAACCCAGCGCTCCGGCAGCGCCAGCTAGTACTGGTAACCTGGATGTATGGGAAAATTGACTATTATACTTTTGATTCATTAATATGGTAGACTGAACACTAAAAAAGTCCTAGGACAAAGGACAACTGATCCTGAAAACCCAGCTTACAAAGAAATGTCGAGTCATTTAGGGTCCGTTTGGTATGCGGAATCCAACGCGGAAAAGAAAAGGAAAATGAAATGATATGCATCGGATCGTTATACATTACGCCTCACGTGTCGTACCATAATATGTTTTCTTTTCCTTTCCGCACCGAATTCCGCATACCAAACTCACCCTTAAAGGGTTGTAAGCTATGTATTCCTTAAGAGTAAATGGTACAATAATAGTTACCAAGTCATTTCAGAGTTTGCTCGACCATCTTGTGGCTGACCAACATATCCAGGGAAGGCCATCCCAACAGCAGGAACACCAATACCGCCAGGGTGCTGACCACCAAACTGCATGACTGTTAAATAGACAGAATCCAAGCATAAGAAAGAAACACTTTTAACATAAAAAACGTCATGAAGGCGTTGGATAAATAGGAAACACTCATTTCTTTTGGCTCGTTTCATAAGTAAGCCACACAGTGTTCCTCAATCAAAAAACACACAGATGAAAATGTAAATAGGCTAGAAAATTTAAGCATAAAAGGTGCATTACTTGGCAAAAAAGTTGGAAAGTTTGGATCAGCACGACCACTGGGCATATTACCAGGGCCACCCATAACCTGAGATGCACCATATAGGAAAGAGCCTTTACTACTTCCTTGCACGGTCCCTCTTCCTTTGTCAGCCAACAAAGGCTTATAATCACCTGATGCTGAAGCAGACTCAATCCCAGGTTCAATGGGATTCACAGCCCCAGCAGCAACCTTTGGATGAGGAGTGTGAGAACCATGCACAGAAGATTGATTGTGATTCTGACCAGAATTCCTCTGGAAATTTTGTGGCTGACTAGCTGGTGGAGCCTTGTTGGCAAAGTTATTAGAGGCGAGTGGTTGATAAGTCATGTGACTCGAGGAAGTCATTCCTCTTCCTTGACCTCTTAATTGTGGCCGAGCAGGGTTTGGATATGATGTGTTGGTTAGTGAGATCTGCTTTGAAGGTTTTCCAGTAATTACAGAATTTGATTCATTAATCGAGAGCTTCTCCATGCCAATGGAATCTCCATTATCTCTTCCCTGCATTTTAGAAGTTGACTGCACCGTATTTAAGCTTTCGGCCACAGTGGATTGCTGACCATTTTGATTTGTTGAATCAACTTTGACATCCCTCTGCGGCAAGCCGATGTTGTCTTTTGTGGATGAACCAGTCGGGTAAAATGGCGGAGAAGCTACATTCAAATTAGATGCAACTTGCTTCCTTGGCGGACCACTGTGGGTCTCTGCATTCGACACGGGCTTACTGCTACCCACAGAACTAGCACGAGAGAGTTTATCAACAGATTCCCCAGACCTACAAAACCGACAATATCATCAGTCCTAGCCCGCTGAAATCAGAAAAATACCTATAAAGCGAAATTAAATACTCACTGTTTGTTCCGAGTGATCGGTGCATCATCTTCATTCTTAAAAGATGACTGATATCTTCGAGGTCCTCGTCCTCTGACACTCTTATGAGCATCTTTCTGCTTCCAATTGTTCTGAGTGATATTATTAGTAAAGTCACGGCGCCTAGTTCCTTGTGTGTCATGGCTTTCCACACCCCTCATTCTACCGCGGCCCCTGTAACGACCACGAGAACCTGTCCTGCGCTGGAATTATAACTCAAGTAAGAATGTTAGATATCTACGAATACTAAACATCAAGGAAACCAGAAAAACACATAAAGTTACAAACAAATGAAATAAATATTTTACCTCATGATGCCTTTCATGCGTTGTAAGCTCCTCAAACTTGTCATGCCCCCATTTCCTATCATCTTTCGACTCCCATAATCTTCTACCTCCAATAGTTCGTCTAATTAAAAAAAATAAAAAAATAAAAGATGCAACTTTTTAGCAAATATAACACATAACATCCAAACATGCCATTCATTATCAAACTTTGCAGCCAAAAATATTTGACAACGATGGCATGGAAAGCAAAAATAACCTTCTTATTGACCAGACACAAAAAACCATCTACCATCGAATATATGCATTTATTGATTGCCAGTGAGCAAATTTAACAAAAGCTACACCTAGAGACCCATTTCAAAGGTATTAATTAATATTTTCCGTCGGACTTGTGATCAATTTGCACCAATAACAAGTTTGTGGAATCCTCTTATAGACATCTATTTGTCTGATCTAATCAGTGCCACTTCAACCCCCCCACCTATCAATATCAACAATCACGAGGATATCTCCTAAATCTCTACCTGTTCCTGCCACCACCGACGGCATTGTCCCTGAACCTGTCGTCATGCATATAGAAAGCTCCCGCCGTAGGCACAGCAAATGGCTCCACCGCCGCCTCCTTCCTCTCCTCACCGCCATCTTGCAAATTTCCATCTTTACCCTCAGCCACCACCTTATTCCTCCCTTCCTCGTCCGACACGTCATCATCACGGCCCACACCTCCTCCTCCTTCTTCTTCTTCAAAATACTCCTCACCGTATTCATCCTCCCCATACTGCTCCTCCTCTTCTCCGAGCTCAGCATAATCCACATCTTCGCCCGATGCACCGTCGTATTCCGCGACGGCTCCTTCCGATTCGCCGTCGGACACGTCAATCCGACGAGTCGACCTCACGGCATCCTCGCGGCGCTGCTTTCCCTCCTCGTCTCCATCGTCCTCGTCGTCGCTTGCTTCTCTCCGACGAGCTTTGAGGGACAGCTTTGACTCCTCTGCATCGCTCTCGTACTCGATTTCTCCCTCATTACCGTTGCTGCCGCTGTTCTCCGCCATCGTATTCGAAGCGCACAAACGAAATAGTCAAATCCACCGCCGAATTAGGGAATCCAATCAAAGTAGAAAGGAAAACCTAGATTCCAATACAAGAATAGAGTTGTAATTTCCATTTATTTAATAAAACATATTTGAATTATATTTAAATTTTATATTCTTTTTATAAAAAAAGTAAAAATAAATTAATTTGCTTTTGTTTATTGATATTTTGCTTTTAATTTAATAAATTATAATTAGATAATATTAATTTTGTAATTTATTTAATTTTTAAATATTAATAATTAAAATATTGACTTTTTAGTAATTAAAATATAAAGTTTAATGAGTCATTAGTGTTGAGTACAAATTTTTCAGTACATAAATAGAGTTAATGAGTTGGAGTAAAAATTAGTGTTGAAAAGTAGAGTTTATGGGTTGGAGAAAAAACATTGTAGTAACTGTATTATTGTGCAAAATTAATTGTGTTATTATGCTGTGGATTGGAGACTGCTCTAAAGTAGCACATCTTAGTAGTTCAACCTTTGGCGTTACATATGGGTCGGGTAACGCAATTGTACATTAATTTAAGGAAGGTATCTGTTACACCCTTGAGTGCCACGTCATCAGCTCGTTCATGGCCGAGCTATAGAAGTAGCGATGATGTGCAGGTCCAAGGTGCATTAGTTGCGGAGAACAACACTTGGACGATTTACCCAAAGACGCATGGAAGGATCCGCGAGGTAACGAGGCTAGTTCTCGACAGGGTGTGCGAGAGCTGGCGCACATGGGGATTGGGCAATGGCGCGAGACTTCTCGGCAGGGCCTGTGCGAGGCTTGGTGCGCGAGGCAGGGGCAGCGTGCGCACATGTGTGGCTCGCGGTGCGGCACCAAGGCAGGCCGGCGCGCGCAGGAGGCGCGCGCGCATGCGGGCTGGCGCGGGCGCTGAGGTCCAGCGACGGCAGCAACGGCGGACGGCGGTCCGACGGTCGGAGGCGTGCGAGTCTAAGACACGGAGTTGATGTTTCAACACTTAGACGAGGTTCGATGTTCAGGAGGCCGCTTAGGACGCTGAGGTTCAAGACGGTGATCATCGGAACTGATCGCGAGCGTGTATGTTTAAAAAAAAGATCGTGCGAATACGTCAAGTAATAATTAAAACGAATATATTATAACTAGAATCACGCGCGATAGGCAGTGTACCTATCGTTTGTAATATAGCTATAGTGAATATCCGAGTATCGAACACGAGGAATAAAATGAATACTAGTATTAACCTATCGAATCGATATTTAGCCTAAATAAAATAGTAGGATTTGTTTATACTACGAACTAATTTAACAGCGCAACTTAAGGATTTGACGAGTAAGGTAGTACAACTAAAAATAATACGAGTGATTTAAGATGACAAATACGTGTTTGGGGTTCGAATCCCGCTGGACACTGTCGGCTAAAGCTACGGAATATCGTTCCTAAGTGAAAATCGACTAAATCGCGGAAACTTTCTACCCACTCACGGATTTGCTGTCGCCCTAAACGTTCGTGGGAATCTAAGATCGTTAATTACCAAATGGCGAGGATCGAGTATTTGCTGTCGCCCTATACTCGAATCCTAACGTCTATGAACGGCCTAATCGTTATTTAGCTATCGCCCTAAACGATGTACCGCACATTCGTATCAACACATAGACATATTGAGACAAAGAAGCAATATCATAGAACGATAAATAGTCGAATACACGTGTTCACGATTATCCTACGCCTTAACTACGACATAATCCAACGTTCATCTATTCCCAAACACACAAGAGGATTAGCTACTCATATTGAACGTCACAACAACGAGATTTAAGGGAAACGAGGATAGAGAACTCATAAAAACTTCCCTAAGAAGTGAATATGGCGTTTCCGAGGTGGAGCTCTCGTTCCTCGATCGTATGAGCGTAGCTTCGTTGTTGGATCGTCCCTTGAGCTTCCCCGAATCACGGAACTGCTTCTAGTGTTCTTCCTTCTCTTCTTTGCTCTAAGTTTTCGTCCCTATGAAGTTGTTTTTCAGTTCTAAGGAGCATCCCCTTATTATGCTTCGAAAATGGGCTAAAACCCTGAATTTTGGCACGTTCACGGCCTCTTAATGGGCCCTCACGACCGTGACGGCGGCTCAAAACCCTATTTCTTGACTTTCTGGCATGAGTCACGGCCTCGTGCAACATGATTCACGGCCGTGAAGGCCGCTTAAACCCTAAAACTTGACTTTCTGGCATGAGTCACAGCTTGTTGCATCTGAAGTCACGGCCGTGACTTCAAGGACTTTTCTTCATCAAACTCTCTGCCGTCGTTCACGGTCTCTCGCATGAAGTGTCACGGCCGTGACTTTACTCCTATAACTCTCTGCCGGAGTTCACAGGCTCTTGCTTGAGGAGTCACGGCCGTGACAAGAACCAGTAAACTTACCCCTTGTCTCTGCCGAGATTCACAGCGTCTTGCATGGTGATTCACGGCCGTGACTTTAAGGCTTTTATCTCCCCAAGCTTACTGCCCGTGTTCACGGCCTCTTACGAGTTGATTCACGGCCGTGACTAGTGGCTGGCAGCTTCATACTTCGCCGTTTTTGCGTCGTTTTCGCCTCGTTTTCGTTTCTTTTCGCTTGATAACCGTTCGAAGGTCCTACAATATTTAAATGGGTGTAAATAAAGCCATAAAATGCATGGAATGACCAATAATTTCTTATTAAAACCCAAATAAACGTAACAATAAACGTATTAAAAATACGTTTATCAGAAACGATGAGGCCGAGCCGGGCACGACAAGGCCGACTTGGGTGCCAAATGGGTCGGACCATGTGTCGGGTCGGATCGAGCCGGGCCGGGTCAGAGCGGAGCGGGCCGGACCGGGTCAAGATGGAGCGGGTCGGAGACGGGCGGGTCGGGTCGGGTCAGACCATGTGGGCCGTGGCCGGACCGCAACCAGGCCGGCTCGGCGGAGTGCGTGCGCGGCTAGCTTCTGACCCAAGCCGAGACCAGCCAAGGCGGACCAGCCGACGGGACGATCCATGGCGGGACTTGGCCGCGAGGGCCAGGCCAAGTACACGCGCGGCGCAAGGCGCGCACGGGTTAGGCAAGGCATGGCGCGCGGCGCGCGCGGCGGCGAGCTGCGGGACGACGCGGGCCAAGGCACGCCAATTCCAAAGGTTTGCTAAATCCATGGGAAGCTTCCAAGGAGGTTTTGACTAGGGTTAAAGGTTTGAGATCTTTGAGGAGAATCTTGTTTGAATATTTACTATATTTAGGAGATATGAAAACAAGATTGGGAGATCTTTTGAGGAGATCTTCTACCAAGTCAAAAAGGGAGCTTGGGGCCTATAAATATGCCATTTTCGAGCAGCCCAAGGGAGAGGACGAAAATTGAGAGTTCAAGCCTCTGAGAGCACTTCATAGCGAGCGAGAGAAGCGTCAAAGTGAAGTTGCGTCGAGTTCGTTTGGGGCGAATTCGGCAAAGGGGGTCGCGAGAGGTTTTCACGAGCGCGTAGGTTTGTGATTAAGATCCCGCGAAGAAGGGACACTAGGAAACGTGAGGCGGGTAGTTTAGGCTTGTGTTTGATCAAGTTTAGACGCGAGGCCGAGATTTGTTCGGTACCGTGTTTCCTTGTGTAATTCTTTATTCGTAATAAAGAACGGCCAATCGGGGAGGCTTATTCCCGTTAGTCCCTTCGACTAAGTCTTGTCTTGTTTACGTTTCCGTGTGCAAAGCAGGGCGAGGCATGTGAGGCGTGTTCCAATTTGAGCGAGCATCGCAGGGGCGACGCGCGTTCAAAGGGGAAGCCGGTCACGGGCGCGTTTGGGGTTGGGAAGTTTCGAAAAAAAATTTCTATGTCCTTTACGGCGTGACAGTATCGATAAATACGAAATAAAATAGTGAAAATTTTGAAACATGTCGAAATATCTATGGCTCAAGAAAATAAGATCCCATCGTAACATGATATTTTCAACCATTGTTGAAATCAAACCGAATGGGAATTATGCAGATTATTTTTTTCATAAAGATAGCTTTAATTTAATAAACAAGAAAGTACACAGAGTAAATAGCTTAGGTCTTTCTGATAACATCACCCCGAAAGAGAGATGAAGGACAGAGCATGATACAACCAAACAAAAAAAACCGACAGAAAACAAGTTACACAGCCTTGAACACGAAGAACAGAACTTACCACAAAATATCTATTAAGCAATATCTACAATATTCATCACTTTCTTCGGTCTTTGACTACGGGGATTTCGATTTCAACGGAATGGGCTCCACTAAGAGAAAAGACAAAGAAAATAAAGACTAAATGCTTTGGGCTATTTAGCCTACTTCTCGGCCCATTAATGGGCCTAATTCTACATTACTGGTAGGTCCTACTCTAAGTAAATGCATTTTATTTCACAGTCCTTCAACTAATATTATTACTATTTCACTACCCAAAATAAGGTTTCTTCCGCACTGGCACTGTCACTCTTCCAATTTCACTGCAATTTGCACCAATTTCACTCAAATAAAAATGCTTTAATTCTTTATCTGGGTTCTGTCATTTCAGTAATTTCGAAATTTTGTAGCATTTTTCTTTATTATTTCTACCTTTGAATAGAATCATGTACTATGGTTCTGTGGTATGGGATCCATTGTTGATAGTCGCACAGATCGTTTGCCTTCAATGTCTATTGATGCGGTCGAAAAATTCGCCCTTCGCATCAATGGTGCGCTGGAAGCTATCGGTCCGTCGTCGTTTAGAGCTCGCCGTCTTTGTCTTCGACAGATCCCTGAAACACCACAAAAAAGGCGGGCTAAAGGGCGCCGTTTCGGCGACGCCCCTCCGACGCTCAAGTCAGATGATAGTTTGTCGACGTTAAAGCATAAAGGAAAATAAGACAAAACAAGAATTAGATGGAACCGTCGAGACGTCGAGCTATGAGTTGATAGGCCATCGTAAGAAATGGGGGTAGTTGTCTGGAAATATCAGCAGTCGATGAGAGATCGAGCAGTATATGCAATGTGAGTTAGTAATAGATGAGAGATGAGAGAGCCCCCCACTTGAGAAAACTGTTCTTTATATATGAAGCTTCCTACATTCCCTTGGCACGTCAAATTGGTGATGATCATGGGTGTTAGTGGGTTAGTTATTACATTAGTGGGGTTAGTTACGTGTGTAGGAGAATGTTAGTGGGTTAGTAGCTTTTTGAGTGACGTCCTCGAGATTGCAGAAGCGAGTGTCATAGCTCGGGTGGCGTTCTTTTGGCGTCCTCGAGAAATTGCTCGAGTGAGGCGTCACCCCTCGATTCGGGCCTTGTTCGCCTTGTGACGTCTCTCGTCGGGGGTCGCTCGGGAGGTTTTTCCCCGCCTCGGAAGGTGGTCTTCGCGGGAGATATTTCCCGCCCCGTATTTGATCAGACTCGAATATTTTACCGGTTAAATCCGGAGATAACAATAGTCCCCCTCACGAATAGATACCTCCGTGTGCATCAGGAGAA
>JAPQWV010003210.1:0-44129 GCA_027422505.1 Craterostigma plantagineum
AGAAATCAGTTTTATATAAATTGAGTGTCGTAATAAATAAGTGTGGTAATAAACAGAGGTGATAATAAATGGTTTTAGCTCATAAAAGACATTAGTTATCTTATTTATTAATAAGAAAATCCAGTCAAACTCATTAATTGTCCCAAACATTTAGGTAATTAATAGGGGGTGTGATTAGAATTATAGGGAGTGCATATAGAATTACCCTTTTATTTTTTAAGACAGTAATCACCTCATTATAATCTTTTATCAACGGGACCACTAATACTTCGATTCGCGTGTATTATCACAATTGACAACCCACCACAAACATTAGTAGTTAAGGCCATAGTAAATTATCCATTATATAACATTGTTTTATTTAAATATATGGATCATCATGTCTATTGATTATGCTTCTTGTAATGGGTAGAAAGAAGATATGAACACAGCTCATCTTATCTTTATTGAAGTGGTCTGCGGGTACCCGATCGGGTAACTCGGGTAGCAAGAAACCCGAATTTTCAGGCGGTCGGGTCGGGTACCCGAATGCCCACCCCTATGAACAACTGGCAACTTAATGTTAAACCAGCCTTATTCTCTCTTTTAGAATAGAAGTAGAAAGAGATTTTTTTTATATCATGGTGGAAGCACAATTTGAAGAAAAACCAAAAGTGTTAGAAGTAATAATGGCTAAGATATTTTAACAAAATCTTGGGCAAAAAAAAATTCGTGGAAAAAGGTATTATACATCAAAGTTCTTGAAGCTAGTACTGTCAATTTGGCGGGGCGGGGCAGGCCTAAAAAACTAGGCACCGCCCACGGCGGGCCGCGGGCCAGGACCGCCCGCCTAGTATTTTTTCTATTTTTTATTTTAATATTTTAATTTACTAATAATTAATTACATTAATTATATTATCTAATTTATTTAGTTTTATTTTCTGTATTTAGTATTTATTTTCAATATAATATATATTTATTTAATATATTATATTTACAATAATGGCGGGCCGGCCCGCGGGATAGCCCCCGCCAAACCCGCGGCCTGCGAGGCGGGCCTGAAAAGCTAAGCCCAACCCGCCACTTTAGCGTGTAGCGGGGCGGGGCGGCCCATGGGCCACGGACCACAACATAAAGGATTAGCACAAACACAAAACCAATCTTTCAGTCATAGCAAAATATATACTTTTTGCACGAAATGTTAAAAAAATTCTTGGGCGGAGCTATTTTTGTTGGAATCCGTAACCATATGGATACAGCGAAAATAGAAAGCATACCTGAGAAAATAGAAAGCATACCTGAGAATTCCATAGCGTTCGTAGTGAGAACCGGGTATGTGGGTCTTCCAAGTACGCATACGTGAAACCTTTAGCTCGGGAAAGATGGGTACCCCAATAATTCTTAGAGCAGTCACTTAGGGTTTACGAGAGTGACGGCTTTTTGTTTCGTTGTACAGCACTTAGGGACCACACCCATATATATAGATGTCATAATGGACTGGCCCGTTAATAAGCCCATCAGATATTTACGTTCCAGCCCCCAGGAATTCTACACAAATATTAATTAACCCCACACATCTTACTTAATTGCGACAATTTTAACTACCACATATCTTATAAAATAGAGTACCTTCAAGAATTTTGAAATTTTTAAACCACCTCTTAATGTTTCTAAAGTTCCTATACCTCTTCTAGAAATAAATGAATCTATTTTTATACAACTGTTTACAACCATGACAATGGGAGGTAAGATCTATCCTCGTGCTTGAAAAATGTATTTTTTTTCGGATATACTCCAACTAACCTGCTTCTTCGAGTCTCTTCCATTTCATTTCTCATTTCTCTTCTAACTCGCAGGCCATTGATTCTTTATCTGGTAGAGAGCGAGCAAGGGTCGAGTCCCATATTGGCTTACCAAAGACGGGGACGGGCTTCAGCCTACTGTTCGTGGGCTGGAGAGTGGTCTTTAATTTATATTCTTATATTATTATTATTATTATTAAGAGTTATTAAATAACTACTGGCTCGTTATTATGGCCCATTAGTATGTGTATTTAAACCCCAGTTAGGGTTTGGATGAAGATTATGCAATAATATATTGGTTTAGCCGTGGGGCTGGGGAAACGTTTATCGTTGATTTGGGCAACGATGCTTCACCGTTGATTTTCAATTTTCGTTCTTACCAATTGGTCCGACCTGCCGGATCCTGTTCCCGCCGGAATGACGAGATCAAACAGCGATCTTTTGGATAAGTTGGAGATCGATCAAGCCGACATAAGGGAGAAGCTGGATGCACAAGGTGCACAGCTGGACGCACAAGGTGCGCAATTGGCCGAAATCACGGTGTCCTTGGCAGCGTTTTCAAACGTGATTCTGAAGTCATCGGAGGACGAGACTGTGACGTCCGTCACGGACAAGGTGACGCCGCCCGCAGACGATCAGGTGCGTGTGAGCACTAACTTGACGCTTCTGCCGTTGTTTGAGGGGATAGATCCGATTGGGTGGATAGCACGGGCCGAACAACAGTTCGAATTGAACAACATGCCGCCGGGAAGGAAGGTGGCGAAAGCTGGAGTTGCCATGGACGGATCTGCCTTGCACTGGTTGACATGGATGAAAGCGCGAAAGCCTGTTTCATGGACGAGTTGACGCGGGCGTTGGTGGCACGTTTCGATACGTGATTTAAGGGTAGCAAGTTTGAGCGGCTTTCTGGAGTTCGACAAACGGGCACCGTGGAGGATTACATCTCTGTATTCGTCCAATTGGCGGGTCAAGTTACGGGACTATCTGATGCACATTATTTGGGCTATTTCATGAATGGGTTGAAGGGTCCCATCCGGGGATCGTTGCGTCTGCTTTGCCCAAATGATTTGGAGACGGCAATGGAACTAGCATGAGATATTGAGGATAATTTGTATTTTCAGAGTGGAGAGCGAGAGGGTCAAACTTTCAGTGGTTCAGCGAGGAATTCGGGCAATTCTTCGAGGCTGCCTGGAGAGAGTAGTGCGACAAATGGGTGGTAGTGCACGGGGTTCGACCAGGAGCTTCTCTAAACCGGCCACGCATTCACTAGGAACTAATTCAGGGATGTCCAGGCAGTTCACTTCCCGCTCCAGATCCACTCGACTTCCACCGAGGGTATTAGAGGACCTAAGAGCAAAGGGGTTGTGCTTTAAGTGTAAGAAACCATTTACACCTACGCATGACTGTCCGTTCAAACAACTGAGAGTGATGTTGGCTGAGGAAGACGAGGAGTTTGATCTCCAACAGTACGAGTATTATGAGGTGATGGGCAGGAAGAAGTTCAAAAAGACCAAGTGTGTTCAGATGAAGAAGGTGGCAATTTTCTAGTTTATTCCATGGCCGGAATTTCCAGCCCTCGCACGATGAGGTTACGTGGCACCGTGGGAGGACGCATGGTGACGATATTGATTGATAGTGGCTCAAACCACAATTTTATTTCTCATCCTTGGTTTCCTTACTTCAACTTAACCCGGATGAGACGGGCAAACTCATGGTGCAGCTAGGAGACGGGCATAGACATGAGCCATAAGGGGTGTGTAAGCAGCTACCTATCTCGTTTTCGAGATGTGCTTATGTGTTCGCTTTGGGCGGGGTTGACGTAATTCTGAGAGTTGATGGCTCGCTACGCTGGGAGAAGTTTGCACGAATTGGGAAACTCTAACCATGAGTTTCGAGTGGGGTGGCGACCAAGTGAGTTACGAGGGGATCTCGCGATGTGCCGAACGTGGTGGGAAACCATGCTGTAGAGTCAGAATTGTCGAAGCATTGATGAGAGCGGGGCATGGGCCGAGTCCCATATTGGCTTACCAACGGCGGGGACGGGCTTGAACCTATTGTTCGTGGGCTGGAGAGTGGTCTTTAATTTATATTCTTATTATTATTATTTACTATTATTGTCATTATTAAGAGTTATTAAATAAGTAATGGCCTGTTATTATGGCCAATTAGTATGTGTATTTAAACCCCAGTTAGAGTTTGGATGAAGATTAAGCAATAAGAATATATTGGTTTTAGCCGTGGGGCTTGGGCAACGTTTATCGTTGATTTGGGCAACGGCGCTTCACCGTTGATTTTCGATTTTCGTTCTTATCCTTATCCTCGTGCTTCCTTTGACACTCTTCGAAAAGCTCAGAATCCATCTCCAAGAACATTCTTCGAACGTTAGAACTCAAGCTAATGATTGTCTGATTCCAATGGCTTCGTATGTTCTTCTCTAGGGCATCACATATGATCGCTAAAACAACATGTCGGTTTTCTGCGATTAGCCCAACTTTGTGCTCGTTGTTCCAAAGGAAGAGAGCTCGTTCTTCCACCTTGCACATACGTAGAATTAAAAAAATAACGGAAGTTGAAATCGCGACATATGGTAAGAGTTTGAGAATCAAGAACAGATAGATATATAAGAAAAGAACTCACAGTTTCTAATTGGAAATACAAAAACACAAGATTGGTGGAGTTCAGACAATTTCTATCACAATTAAATTCTCCGAGAACGGCTAAGCATAGGAAAAAAAAAAAGCAGCATAAGATTTTCAATAAGAATACATGAAGACCTCCTTAACTACATGGGCATTGTTACAACTCTATGCAACGATCAAATTGTCCAAAGTTTCTCTTAGAAATTCAGATATATTATTACTCTGTAGAAACACATCCCCAGTTGCCAGTTACTTATTTAAAATTATGTTTGACTGTCCTGAATCGATTGTTTCCAGCAAATCAGAGGCTCACAAATGAACCAATGTAAGATTATCTATCATTCGAACAATATGGATATATAGTTTGAAAAATCGGGAAGTACACAATGTACCTAAGGATATTCCAGAAATATTGAGTTGCAAGAAAGGTACAAAAGTATCCGCAAACCTAAAAGTGAGAGCTGGTTTTGGGGGCATCTTTTGTCTTTCTTGGATTGTTGTAGGGTGTTTAACATCAATGTGTTAAGAGTCTACAATTAGTGTTATTTTTATTATATTAATTTTTGTTTGAATTTTAATTAGATTTAATTTAGATTTAGTCTTTGATATTTATTAGGAGTTCAAATATTTGTTTTAGTCCTCTATATAGGCGTCAGTCTCGTAGAAGGTAAGGATCGAGGGCCTGAGGTTGGGGGCCAGAGTTTATCTCTTGGTTTGGCTATTAGGAAAGCTATTGGGAAACCGTCTTTGTTCTTCGTTTTCTTCGTTCGAGTTTAATAAAATTATATTTAGTTATATTCTCGTGTCTATCATCGTCTTAACTCTAACAAATTGGTCCGACCTGCATGCCATCGACAAGATCTTCGATGGAGAACCGGCTAGAAGCATTAGAGAAGACGATCAGAAACCTCGACGATCAAATCCAGGGTCAAATTTAATCAACCAAAGAGTCCATCGAGATTCTTACTGCACGTGTTCACGCCGAACAGCAAGGGAACCAGGCTACGACTGCCAGTTTAATTAAGATGATCAGCGAGCTATCCGAAACCACGAGAACAATCGCTGCGACAGTAAACATGAATAAAGAAAATCTGCATCGAAGCGAAGAGACACCACTCCTTGAATCAGATCAACGATGGCATCGTCGTGTTGATCTACCGTATTTTGACGGGACTGACCCGCTGGGATGGGTTGCAAGGGCTGATCAGTACTTTCTTCTCCAACAAATGCCAACAAATAGTAGGGTATCGTGCGCCATGGTAAGCATGGAGGGAGTTGCACAACCTTGGATCCGTTGGGTGATGTCGACTTACCCAAATTTGACGTGGGAAGGCCTCAAACAAAAGCTGATCGACACCTTCGACGAGAAGCATCTAGGAAAGCCAGCTTGAGCGAATCAGTAGCATCGAGCAAATCGGATCTATTAAAGACTACTTTCACGTGTTTGTTGGGGTAATTACCCACTTACACGAAGTTCCAGTGTTTCAACATCTGGGCTTCTTATTAGGATTACATCCAGTCGTGCGTACAGAAGTAGAAGTCCTTCGACCAACTACACTCGAGCATGCTTATCACTTAGCCAAAGGGGTTGAGCAAAAGTTATTGGCAGGAAAGAGCGGGAGTATACTATGTCAGAGGCGCAAACGTCAGCCCAAAACAAACTGCTCCGCAGTACGCCGGATTTCACTGATTTTTGGGCGGCAAGAAACGAGCGCAAGTTTGGGAGACCAAACTTGAAAACATCGAGAAAGAGCATGTGCCAGATACCACTAAGCAGAAGGCCCCAGAATGCTATATGCCTCCTCATGCTCGTAATCTAGATCTGCGAACGAAGCATTTCCGTCGTATCTCGGACCACGAATTTCAAGAACTGCGATCGAAAGGTCTTTGCTTCTGTTGTCGCCAACCTTATCATTCGGGGCACGTGTGCTCAAATAAAGAACTCCATATGATGATCGGCGGTGAAGAGGATGACTTTTATGAGACGGAGAATTTCGGACAACAAGATACCGATTATCCGCCTTGAGGACAAGGCTGTTTTTCGAGGGGTGGATAGTGTTAAGAGTCTACAATTAGTGTTATTTTTATTATATTAAGTTTTGTTTGAATTTTAATTAGATTTGATTTAGATATAGTCTTTGAGATTAGGAGTTTAAATATTTGTTATAGTCCTATATATAGGCGTCAGTCTCGTAGAAGGTAAGGATTGAGGGTTTGAGGTTGGGGGCAGAGTTTATCTCTCGGTTTGGCTAGTAGGAAAGCTATTAGGAAAGCGTCTTTGTTCTTCGTTTTCTTCGTTCGAGTTTAATAAAATTATATTTAGTTATATTCCCTTATCTATCGCCGTTTTGAATGGCAGTTCTTTTTTTTTTTTTCATGTGAATTTTCTCTTTGGCTCCATTTGAGCATGGCCTATTTGTAGGTAACCGGGAGGTCATTAGGCTACTTAGCCTTGTAATTTTTTTCACCTCTGTGGAAAAGCTGTCAGTTTCAGAAAAAAAAAAAAAACAATAATTCCCCCAATTCCATGCGAATTAAATATATTTTGAAAAGTTTGGAATATCAATCAAATATATAAATCAAATGTCGCGAACATGCTTTAGTCAACTATTGTCTAAATAGATATGACCTTGTAACCATACAACGGCCTAATGGCCCGCGATCGGCTTGCGCATCATTGCAGCTGCGCTCGGCAATAATTGAGCTTGGCTTACGCGGCGAATTTTGTTTAAATTGATAGTCATAACAATAATATATTTCAATTTTATCTATGTAGATTTCCGACATACGGTTTGGTAGTTTTCGAATCTTGCAACTTTAGTTAACGAATAAATCAATTTCCAAGGTAGTTGGAAGTTCAGTAAAAACATTGGTTATAACATATGACCAAAATAATAATCTCGTGCTAGTCATGGAACTTGAAAACAAAAAACTGAAGAATTTGTTCTTTCTTTTAATCGATTTCGGTTTTAGCAAGGACATTGTAAGGTGTGAATCTACGATAGATAAAAAGTTCGTTTGCATTAACTTTATGAATAAATTAGAATATACTCGATTTTAAGCTTGAATGAAGTACACGGCACGGCTATATATACTGCTCCTTCACTCCCATTTGTTTTTATAGTCGGGCATCTTGCTAGCTGTTGTACATTTTGTTTTTTAGCAAAAAACTATCACAAACAATCAATATAATAATATTAAATATTCTTAAAAGACTTGTCAAAATATACACTTTTTTACCTTTTAATTGTACTATATTATTATATTCAGTTTCTTAAAAACAGTGTCATACTCCAAATGTCCATAAGCTAATGGGACGAAGCGAGTATTATATAAATAGCGTAGACAGTATAAAACCGTCAAACTAATATGTCAATTTGACAAATATTTATTTACAATTTTACCGCTTTATTATAATTATAGCCTGTATTTCAATTTTTACACGTTTATCCTTACATTAAAATTTTATTAATTAAAAATATACAGTGGTCAAAATATAAAGGGTGTGCTAAACATACTTGTAGGTAGACTATTCTCATTTTACGTGAATCGTTGAAAAGCATTATTTTCATGATCCAATAGTGGGCTTTTTTAATAATATAGATCGTTTTTTACTTAACATTAGTTAAATAGGTAAACATTTATATCAATTAAGAAAATAGGTGTTTTCGTAACTCAGAGTTACGATTTAGTAATTTGTACCACGAAGTTACGATTTATTCTGGCGCTGAATACGATGAAGTCCACGTTGGCTTCAGCATAACGGATCTAATTCGTAACTCAGGTTACGATTTATTATTCGTCACACAGTACGAATTAGATCGGGATTTAGCAACCCCCGTCCTCCTCTCTTCTCAGACGAGAAGTCACCTGAGGAACAACGGCGACGAGCTGATGGCGGCGACGAGCGGACAGCGGCGGCGAGGGGACGGCGGCGACGACGAGCGGGCGGCGGCGACGAGAACGGACGGCGGGGGCGAACAACGGATGGCGACGACGATAACACCGGCGGCGCTGCGAGAGTGATTTAGGCATAAATTGTAAATTGATTCATTAATTTAGCGTAAATTGTTTTCGTCGATTTAGGTTTAAGTTGTTTTCGTTGATTTAGGCTTAAATTTTATATGTTGATTTGGGCGTAAAATATTTTCGTTGATTTAGGCGTAAATTGTTTCCGTTGATTGGGTGTAACATTGATTTAGCGTAAATTTTTTCGTTTATTTTATTTTATTTTATTTTTTTAATTTTTTGAAGAATGGAGGACTTAAGTTACTACGGCCCGTTATACGGTTCAGTTTTGACGATGCAGACGATCCATCGTTCGCGTGACATCATTTCAGATCCAAAGTGGATAGATAAGACACTCAAGATCCAATCGTTAGAGGGCGTTATTTGGGGTACGACACAAGACCCCATTATTCTTCATGGGCAGTTATTAAGAAAGTTGCACGATATGGGACTATACGGGGTGTATAGTTGCATGTCGCAGAAGGTATACCCGCATCTTATTACGGCGCTAGTAGCGCGTTGGAGGAAGGAGACGCATGCGTTTCACTTCCCAGTCGGAGAGGCGACGGTTACACTGGCCGATGTGAGTATACTATGGGGAGACTTCTAGTAACCGGACAGTGTGTGTCAGGCGTGATCCACTTGAAGTCCGTCGCAGCTTGGAAGGACGACTGTGAGCGACTGCTCGTTATCGACCGCCTGTCGACAAGATAAAGGGTACGTCGGGGCTATCGATGAGGTCGTTAGCAGATTGGTACATAGCCCATCCGATCACCGATGATAGCGACGAAGAAGAAGTCGAGCAAGCGGCACGTGGGTATGCGATGATGTTGTTCGGAGCGGTGATGTTTCCAGACTGTAGAGGTAGCCACGTGTCGTTGTCCTTATTGCAGTCGTTGGAAGAGATCGACGAGGTCCGCACGTACAGCTAGGCTAGTGCCATGCTCGGCTATCTTTATAGGGGCTTTGTTCGGCCTGTGAGACGAAGAAGCTCAACATAGGCGGTGCTCTGCGGTTGCTTCAGGTAATACTATTAATTGTTTACTTCGTACAATTTTTATACGTGTAATTCGTATGTTTTTAACGTAATTTTATTTTACAGGTGTGGGCATGGATGAGAATCCTTCCGTTACAGTCCGTAATAAACGCGGGGCGTGTTCGTATGTCCCCCACGGTACTAGGGGATATCGTGTTGCCGAGCCCGCCTACTGCTGCGAGGTATTCGTAATTCAAAAATTATTGTGTCTTCCAACTTATGCTTATATTATTGTGAGTCGTAGGTGGAATGCGTCGATGACTCACACATCTTCGACGTGTTCTAACATATGCACGATGCGCGAAGTCCTCGACAAGCTGCAGATTTTGCAGTTCAATCGGAGGCCGTATGATTTTACGGTAGATTTGCCCAGAGAATGCATCCCGATAGCTTGTCATTCGATGTGCCCGCTCATATTTTTCAATATCGTCGAATTTCAGTATCCGGAGCGCGCTCTTCGTAAGGCATTCCCGAGCTACCGGCATATCGAGATACGAATCTCCATGGGTTCGAACGACGGCAACGCACGGGAATGAACTGGATATCGACGCATGCCCAGTGGATACAACTGTGGGACGACAGGGAAGCCATGGTTGTCATTGCTCCGCCAGCGACGCCGCAGAACTGGATGGACGGCGGGTACTACGAGTGGTACTTTCATATCACTCATCGGTACAAATCCCCGCACGTAAGGCGGATGGACTGAGGGTTCCAGATGGGAGACACCGTGTTTATAGATACGATGGTATTTCGAATTTACATAATTATTTCAAAATTGATCCACATTTTAATAACACCACTATTGTAGGAGCGTTCTACTTCGGAGAGTCGTCGCCTTTTGCGCGCGTCTGATTACGATGCATGTGATCGCATGCTGCACCAGATGGAAGGAATGTATATCGAACGACGCGAGCACACGGCTTGGCAAAACAAGGTTCGACATCGATGCCATATCAACAGCGAAGCCGGGCCATCTCATCACCACGAAGTCGGACCATCTGCTCAGCAAGAATCAGTAGCGAACGCGTCATTTTTCGATGACTTCCTTTTTACTACCTCGACAAGATTTTGGTCTTCAGGTATGTCGGACCATCTTACTAACGCATAAGAAAGTATTAATCATTATTATTCAAAAATGTCAGATGTTCGTGTCACCTCCACAACCGCGACAGGCGTCTTGAAGTAGGGAAGACAGCGACGACGATGACGGTGGCCAACCTATTCATCGACGTGGAAGTTGACAACGCTAGCTGCGCCGTTGTGATACGGGGAGCATTTGTTCCATCGTGGGGGGATAGTTAGTATTAGTGCATTTTTTGTATTATTATATTATTGGACGTTTGTGTGTACGAAATTATTATTAGTACGAGACATTTGTTATTATTATTATTAATAAAATTATTATTATGATTTAGACGTTTATGTGTACGAAATTATTATTAATATGAGACATTTGTTATTATTATTATTATTAACAATGAAATTATTATTATTATTATGATTATTAGACGTTTGTGTGTACGAAAATATTATTAGTACGAGACAATTGTTATTATTATTATTAATGAAATTATTATTATTTTAGACGTTTGTGTGTACGAAATTATTATTAATGAAATTATTATTATTGTTATTATTATTTAACATACTACATCAATGTCGTCTTCCGTGTTGTTTCGCTCGCGTTTCACCTCTATCCATCTCATTATGAAAACGATTTCGCTGGTATCTTCCAGGTCCGGTTCTCTATCGAGTTGCGCCGTTTGAACAAAGTCAGCGGCGGCCCAATAACATTCATCGTACAATGGTTGAAAACAACCTTCATATGTCATCCTGTATGCGAGTTTCATGTAGTATGGCGCGTCAAATTGGTCGGACTGAATTTGCCAGTGACGACACGCTGCTTGGGCATGAGAACATGGAATAATGAACATCTCCAACTCCCGCACGTACATGTTCTATCATTGATCCTCCCACGAGCGTCTGTGCACGAGCTCCTGACGTTACAACTTCTGTCGTAACCTCTCGAACTTCAAACCGATATACATCGTGGTCCCATGATTCTCTTGTTCAATTTTGAAACTTATTCGTTGCATAACGCGACCAGTTAGTTTCGGAATTCTCCATTGATGATGCTGCCTGATCGAACGGATCTAGTAATAAAATAAAACGAATACTAAAAAACTATCCTACGCTCAACAGGCAAGTGTACATATCGAAATAGCATAGACGTAGCGAATATTCGAGTATCGAATCCCAAGAGAACTGTGCACCTTAGAAAAAATTTTGCTTAAATATCCTAGTACGAACTTTTGATTGTTGAAACGGTAAACAACGATACTTAGAAAATACAACGTAATAAAGTAGCACGGAGAAGAAAACCCTTATGGAAACAAATGTATTTGAGACTCGAATCCCCCTAGCTCGACCAAAACAAATTTCAAGTATACGTAAATTAAGCTATCATTTGACCGTTGAGATTCTACATGCATACGAGTTATATAGCTGACGAAACTGCGCTTTACCATATAATGATCGAAAACAACTAATCAACGAATTAAATAGCCGGGCAAGCTTCCCTAACCACTCAAACGAAGATCGCATTAAAACATGGTGAATCCCGCTATTAGATTTGACTCTAATCCGTCGGAGTAGTCCAAACCTATCTCTAGCGATGAGTTTATTCCGCTCGTTTACGAGTGGTCTAATCGTAGCTAACGATTTCCCTACTACGTTAACTAAATAACATAGACATGATTGAGCTAACTATGAAAATTCAATCACATAGTCATAATCAAAATCATATGCTTCGTAAACGAGTCATAACATAGCAAAATATCAAATACACGTAAACATACGATCGATCTCGCTAGGGTCATCTCATCTCCAATACAATAGATTTAGCTACTCATTACAATCACAACAAAGCACGTAACTAACATTGAAAACATCATAAATACTTCCCTGAATTCAACTTCGACGTTAATCCACATTCTTCATTGACGACTTTTATCGAGCACGTAATAAGCAACTAAGTGTTCTTGGGTCTTGGAGAGGCAAAGTATGTATATGAGAGCTTAATGGTGTATCTATCACCTCCCCCCTCTCACCTCTCATAACATTGCCTATTTATATAGATGTCTTCTCTTCTTTCTTGTGCATTTTCTTCAACGTGAATTCCAAGGAGGAGAATTTTGAAAGATCTTTAGCCTCCAGAGTCTTGATTGCAGCCCCAAAAACTGATTTCATGTGTGTTATTAAGTTGAATGGCTTGTCTTATGCAGTGATATAGTCCCAAAACTAATCTTTTCTTCCAGGTTGGTTCCAAAATTCGCCCTCAATGAGCTAAAGTCATCTTTTGTTGCGTGCTTGACTTTTAATATGGCCATGGAAATGATCATGGCCTCGTATATGCATCCTCACGGCCGTGACAACATAAAGCATGAACAAAATAACGTTTTTGCCCGCCTTCACGGCTTCGGTAGCCACCATTCACGGCCGTGAATCGTTCGGGGCTTAGAAAATGGGTTTCTGCTCTCATTCACGGCCTCTTGCACCTCAATTCACGGCCATGAAGGACCCTTCACGGCCTGGTTGGTTGATGTTCACGACTGTGACACAATCGGGCAAGAAAATGGCTCTCTGGTGCGCTTCACGGCCTCGTACAAATCCTTCACGGCCGTGACGGATTACCTGCAAAACAGCAGCACGTTCAAAAATCCATTCCAATCGAGACCTCGGATTGAAAATCCCTATGGTTAGAGCCAAGATTAACGAGTTTTCTATCTATGTTTAAAATTTCAGGTCCATCGGACATCGTTTACCTCGTGATCATTGAGAAATACGAAACGGTCGCAAAACTACCGTAAAAATATTTGATTTTGCTATGAAACCATATTGTAGTAAAAAATCATCGAAATGACTCCACTTACCACGCAAACGACTTAAATTTAACAACTATAAACATAAGAAATTACGTTTATTTCCCCACACTTAAGCGTTTGATTGTCCTCAAGCAAATAAAATAAAAAGGCATAGAAAAGATAAAATCATGCATACCAATCAAGAACGAAATCACGTAGGAGAAAATGCAAGTAAAGTCAGAAAGCATATTTGAAATCAACGACTAACTACACAATTTTCTGTAGCGATACTATCAAAATCCGCACCTCTCAGAGCTTCACTCAAATCACTAAGTGTATAGGTTAAGATGTCAGTGATATGACTGGTCAGGCACTAATCTAATCTCTACCATAAGCTTGCAAGTGATTCGTAAATCTACCACTTTCAATGATCAAGCGTGAATCGGAAGGTCTTTACCGGGTTATAAAATGACTGAGATATGTAAAATATGCAGGAATAAGCGTAAAAAGGATATGAGATGTAGTCGTGTCGGAATCATGCCATCATCTCGATTGCGCCAAAAAAATCCGTCGTTCTTGCTCATTGTTTCCGTTCTTTTGCATTCGTCGTTTTTCACCAAGCCCTTCTTCTTTCAACTTGTCCATCTAGGAAATAGGTAGTAAGGTTTTTGAGAATGAAATATTATCGGAGGAAGAGTTCTTAGTCAATATATATATAATTTTTTTTTTCATTTTTTTCATCTTTTCTTCTCTTTTTTTCTCTTCTATTTTTTTGCCATTCTTCTCTTTTTTTTTCTCTGCTCTCTTTTCTTTTTTTCGACGCTCAACTCAGAAAGGGTTTATGTCGGGTTGCGCTTCTTAAGTTCGGCATGCAACCTCCACTTCTACTATCGCTCTGATGGATTTATTTCTGAAGGCTTAATCAGGTCGACAATTTATATTCGGTTTCCTCAAATAAAAGGCTCGGTCTCAAAGTGGCTAACTACGGGGGCCAATCGTGGTTGGTTACTTTGGCCATGGACTGAGTTCCTAATGCCTTTCTCATTTTCACGCAATAACACTTTAAGTAGTTCCAAAACGTAACACACAAGCAAGTTCTGAAGAGAAATAAAGTAAGCATGATTCACACAACCAAAGAAATGAGCAAAAAGCTTGTAGGCTCAAAAATATCACAAAAATCGGGTTATGTGTACGAATCTCACAAGTATCGCCAAGTTCATCATGTAAAAAAGAAGTAGACTACACATACGTATCCTAATTACTCACGAGATTCCAACATAAAGTCATCCCTTCATGATACGAAACATAATTTTCAGAAAAAAAAATATGCCAAATTTTCGAAAAAATGCATACCAAATATCAAGATATGCATGCACACATATAACGTGTTCGCCTAAATTTCACAGAAATTCCCCTCCACACACTTAAGATTTATGTTGCCCTCAACATGAAAATAATGTAACATACCGAAGAGGATAGAAAAAGATAAGCAAACTTCCCTGAATAGTCCGATGTGCATGCTTTGTACGGCTCCTCCCCACACTCGAGATTTTGAAATCCCTGCGATCATTGAAAAAAAAAATCATAAAAACTAAAATCCACATAGAAATAAAAGAAAAACATAGGATAGTCTTGGGAGGCCTCCCAAGTAGCGCTTTCTTTAATGTCTTTTAGCTAGACATCATTTGGTGGTTTAGCTATGGGTAGTGTTGAGGAGGTGAATCCTTTCCTTCCCGAGCGCCTCGATGTCACCGCCATAGTAATGCTTGAGTCTGTGCCCGTTCACCTTGAAGATCCCTTCTCCAGATGTGTCACCGTGAATGGTCCAGACCATCTCGATTTCAGTTTATCGAGAAACAGCCGTAGGCGCGAGTTGTAAAGCAAGACCCGGTCGCCTTCTTGAAATTCTTGTTTCATGATTTTGCGATCATTATACAGCTTCGTACGCTCCTTGTAGAGGCGAGTATTTCCGTATGCCATCTGACGCCACTCATGGAACTCGTTGATTTGCAAGTTTCTTTTTTCACCTGTAAGATTCAAATCAAAATTTAGCTTTTTTAGAGCCCAATACGCCTTGTGTTCAAGCTCGACGGGTAAATAACAAGATTTTCCGTAAACAAGTCTATAGGGTGTGAATCCGATAGGTGTCTTGTATGTTGTCCGGTATGCCCCTAATGCGTCGTTTAACTTGTTTGGCCAATCTCGCCTATGGTGTTCCGCGGTCTTTTCGAGTATACGCTTCAGCTCCCTGTTTACGACTTCCCCTTGGCCGCTTGCTTGAGGATTGTACGCAGTGGTAACACTATGTTTAACGCCATATTTTTCGAGCGTCCTTGCAAATTGAGAGTTACAGAAATGTGTACCTTTATCGCTAATTATGCAACGAGGTGAGCCAAATCGTGAAAACAAAGCTTTTAAAAATTTAACGACTACCCTAGCATCATTACTAGGCAGAGCTTGCGCTTCCACCCATTTGACACATAATCAACTGCAACTAGGATATATCGATTATCAAAAGATGTCGGAAACGGGCCCATAAAATCAATTCCCCATACGTCAAATATTTCACATACAAGAACGAAATTCGGAGGCATTTCATTGCGCTTAGAGATATTACCTGTTCGTTGGCACCTATCGCACATTTCGACATACCTTTGCGCGTCCTTGAAAATTGTGGGCCAGTAGAACCCACATTCTAATACCTTTTGTGTGGTGCGGTTGCCTCCATATTGGCCTCCGCACGGTCACGTGTGGCAATGTCCAAGATATCGATTATTTTGGGGAAGGTTACGCATCGCCTGATTATGTTATCCGCACAAATCCTAAATAGGTAAGGATCATTCCAAAAGTAATACTTCAAGTCCGAGAAGAATTTCTTCCTCTGGTGACTCGTGTATCCCCTTGGTAAGATCCTAGTTACAAGATAGTTAGCAATATCGGCATACCATGGAAGTTCATCAGGTACCTCATGTATAGCGTAATGGTGTTCATCGGGAAAGTAGGCTCGAATCGTCTCCTCTTTTGTAACCTCACTGGATGTCTCTTCCAGTCTCGACAAGTGGTCTGCGGCAAGATTCTCCGTTCCTTATTGGTCGCGAAACTCTACGTCGAACTATTGGAGTAGTAGAATCCATCAGATCAGCCTTGGCTTCGCATCGGCTTCGCAAAGAGATGCTTAATGGCTGAATGATCCGTGTAGATGATGACCTTCAATAGGATAAGATATTGACGGAACTTGTCGATTGCAAACACGACTGCAGGCAATTCCTTCTCAGTGGTAGTATAATTTGATTGCGCCTTTATGTCTTGCTTGCGTAGTGTACCGGTTGGAAATATTTTTCCCGTCGCTGCCCCAAAACTGCACCTATTGCAAAATCACTGGCACATTAGTTCGAATGGTATCCTCCAATCTGGGGCTACCATGACAGGAGCATTAATAAGCTTATCCTTGAGTAGAGTAAAAGCATTCATACAATCATTCGTAAACTCATAAGGTACATCTTTTCTAGTAAGCGAGTTAAAGGTCTAGCAACTTTAGAAAAATCTTTAATAAATCTAAGATAAAAACCAACATGTCCTAAGAAACTTCTAATTGCTTTTACCGACGACGGAGGAGGTAATCGTTCAATAGTTTCTACTTTTGCTCTATCTACCTCGATTCCTCTAGACGATATCTTATGACCTAAAACGATACATTCTCTAACCATAAAATGACATTTTTTCCAATTTAGCACAAGGTTTGTTTCCTCGCATCGTTTACCGCCTTAAGATTGGAAAGACATACCTCAAATGAGCTACCAAAAATCGAAAAGTCATCCATGAATACCTCCATTCCTTTACCGATTAATTTGTCGAAAATGGCCACCATGCACCGTTGGAAGGTAGCCGGGGCATTACACAGTTTGAAAGGCATCCGCCGATATGCAAAGGTTCCGAATGGGCACATAAAAGTCGTTTTCTCTTGATCTTCTGGTGCGATCGGGATCTGCAAGTAACCTGAAAGACCATCAAGAAAACAATAAAATTCATGACCGGATAAACGCTCAAGCATTTGATCAATGAACGGTAAAGAAAAGTGATCTTTTCGTGTCGTGTCGTTTAATTTCCGGTAGTCAATGCACACTCACCCCCTGTAACGGTCCTTGTTGGAATGAGTTCGTTTTTTTCGTTGGTTACCACCGTAATTCCACCCTTCTTCGACACCACTTGAACTGGGCTTACACATGCTCTGTCTGAGATCGGGTATATGACTCCTGCATCAAGTAGCTTTATTACCTCAACTTTTACTACCTCCTTCATGTTCGGGTTTAGACGCCTTTGATGTTGCACCACAGGCTTGAACTCGTCTTCCATCAGGATCCTATGCATGCAGAAGGTCGGGCTGATTCCTTGAATATCTGACATCTTCCATGCATGCACCTTCTTATGCTTTCGTAACAGGTCTAGGAGCATGAGGTTCTATCCTTTCCTAAATTGGCCGCTATGATCACTGGAAGTTTTGAATCGTCCTCCAGAAATGCGTACTCCAAGTGATCGGGTAATTGTTTGAGTTCGAGCTTTGGTGGATCTTCAATTGAATTTTTCTTTTTCCTCTTGTTTGCTCGGGTGCACCTCAATGGTAGGTTCCGCCCCGTCTTCGTCTGCGTCTATTTGGTCAACCTCAAAAGATCGTTCATGCCTCGGCTCTTCAATCTCTGCTAATCCTGACATCAAAGTAAAAGTTTCTGGTTGTGATAGTCCCTGCAATGATAAAAAGTCATTCCATGCATCAATGTAAAAGCACTTATTCTCTAATTTTTCGGAATATTTCATAGATTCAGTCATATCGAATGTGACGTTTTCGCCATCTATAGTTAACGTCAATGTTTTGTTACGAACATCGACCATGGTTCCTCCATTAGCGAGGAATGGCCTACCCAAGATTAGAGGAATATTTTCATCCTCCTCCATAACGAGAATAACAAAGTCTACAGGAATTATAAATTTATCGACCTTAACCAGCACATCTTCTATGATACCCCTAGGATACGTAACGGATCTATCCGCTAATTGTAAACTCATCCTGGTGGGTTTTGGCTCTCCTAAACCAAGTCGTTTAAACATTGAATAAGGAATCAAATTAATGCTACCTCCTAAATCGGCCATGCCTTACTTACGACTAAATCGCCTATTAAACATGGTATAGTAAAACTCCATGGGTCCTTAAGCTTTTTCAATAGCTCGTTCTGTAGAATGGCAGAGCACTCTCCTCGCAACTCAACGGTGCAAACGTCTTCAAGCTTGCGCTTGTTCGTGATAAGATGTTCAAAAACTTTGCCCAACGAGGCATCTGCGCAAGGGCATCAACAAGTGGTAAGTTAATATGTAATTGTTTAAAATAGCGAGAAATTTACCAAACTGATCATCAACGATTTCCCATCTAAGCCTTGCTGGGTATGGAATTTTTGGTTGATACGCCTTGACAGGTGGCTTAGACACAGTCTCCTCTTGTTTGTCGGCCTCGCCGCTCGGTTGCGTGGGTTCAATGTTCTTCTTCGTTTTCTGCACTTCCTCGAGCTCTCTCTTGTTACGAAGTGTCACCGCCTTTACATGGTGGTCCTTTGGATTGGTCTCGGTGTAACTTGGAAATGAACCGGAAGGATGTTGGATTGATTCGGCAATCTGCCCAACTTGCTTCTCTAAGGCCCGAAAGAAAGACTCGGTGTTTTGCAACCGTGCTTCTTGATTATCCAAGCGAGAGTCGAGCTTTCCCATTAGCTTCTCGAGCATTCCCTCGAGCTTATCAACGCGATTATACGAGGTGGGCTCAGTATTCGCCCTATGGTATCCTTGCGTTCTTTGGTTTTGAAATTCGGGCGGAGCCTGTTGTTGATTACCGTAGCCAAGTTCGGATGAACTCGGTTCGTGACGTAGCTTCGTTGGCATTGGTAGTTACCAATGTAGTCGACTTGCTCTATCGGAATAGTGGCTGGACAACGGGTTGTGTCGTGACTTTCGCCGCATGTACCACAGATGGCGGACTATAATTTGGATATGCATGAGGAGGTAGAGCAGCTGCCGGAGTCTTTGGTACAGATTGTACCTGCACAACATTAACAACCGGCTTTGTTGTTAGCGTGGATAATAGCGTATTCATCAACGTTTGCATTTGGAGGTTGTTACCTGTGATTTGTTGTTGGAGCGTGTCGAACTTGGCATTTATCGCAGTTGTATTATCGACATCGTACATCCCCGGTCGTTTGCCTCTATGCTGGAACTCCCGCGTCGAAAACTATTTGCGGTATATTCTTCGATTAGATTCCAGCCTTCCGTTGCACTTAAATTGCATAAGCCTCCATTGCATGCCCCATCAAGTAGTTGCACGGTGATATCATTCAATGATTCAAGGAACCGCTGTATCAATTCGCTCTTCGTCATACCATGTTGTGGGAAGCGATTCAGGAGTGTCTTGAAACGTGTCATACCGTCGTATAAATTCTTGCCTTCCTTCTGCTTGAATGCCATAAGGTCCATTTTTAGTTTCAGCACCTTTGACGGTGGAAAGAAGTGCGTGATGAAGGTGGCGTGCATCTCGTCCCAAGTGGTGATGGATCGTTCGGGTAGTAGATTAACTCCTTGGCCTACTCCTTGTACTCGTATTGTGTCGGTGACGGATAGGAAGTCTCGGATGTGTCGGTAAGCGTCTTCCTCGGAGAGTCCATCGTATTGAGCTGCCATCTGAAGGATTTGAAGCCAATGATGTTTCGGCTCAAAGTTGTTCGGGACTTGAGGAAGGACTATCACTGAGCCGACCAATCCCACGGCATTGTTTCTCCACAGCTCTCTCATTGGAGGTTCTCTAGCTTCTCGAGGCATCTCGTCACCAGTTTGAGTCGCCATTTCGACTCGCCATTTTGACCCGCACGTTTTCTCATAGGTTGTGCCGAAACGTTCTTTCGATCTCTGGGGCTCCTTTAATGGTAGCGAATGGTTTCTTCGGTTCATGCACGAATGTACACGTATCTAGACCAAAAGAAATACGATTAAGCAAAGATTTTGATACTTAAGAATAAATGGCTAGAATAATAAATTAAGGCTTTTCTAATATCGATAGTTCCCCGGCAACGGCGCCAAAAACTTGATCGAACGGATCGATTAATAAAATAAAACGAATACTAACAAACTATCATACGCTCAACAGGCAACTGTACCTATCGAAATAGCATAGACGTAGCGAATATTCGAGTATCAAAGCCCAAGAGAACTATGCACCTTAGAAATACTTTTGCTTAAACATCCTAGTACGAACTTTTGATTGTTGAAATGGTAAATAAAGATACTTAGAAAACACAACGTAATAAAGTAGCACGGAGAAGAGAACCCTTATGGAAACAAATGTATTTGATACTCGAATCCCCCTAGCTCGACCAAAACAAATATCAAGTGTAAGTAAATTAAGCTATCATTAGACCGTGGAGATTCCTTCTACGTGCATACGAGTTATAGCTGACGAAACTGCGTCTTACCATATAATGATCGAAAACAACTAATCAACGAATTAAATAGCCGGGCAAGCTTCCCTAACCACTCAATCGAAGATCGCATTAAAACACGGTGAATCCCGCTATTGGATTTGACTCTAATCCGGCTGGTTAATCCAACATATCTCTAGCGATGAGTTTATTCCGCTCGTTTACGAGTGGTCTAAATCACATAGACATGATTGAGCAAACTATGAAAATTTCAATCACATAGACATAATCAAAATCATATGCTTCGTAAACGAGTCATAATAATAGCAAATATTACACGTAACAACATACGATCGATCTCGCTAAGGCTCGTCTCATCTCAAATACAATAGATTTAGCTACTCATTACCATTACAACAAAGCACGTAACTAACATTGAAAACATCATAAATACTTCCCTGAATTCAACTTCGACGTTAATCCACGTTCTTCATTGAGGACTTTTATCGAGCACGTAATAAGCAACTAAGTGTTATTGGGTCTTGGAGAGGCAACGTATGTGTATGAGAGCTTAATGGTGTATCTATCACCTCCCCCCCTCACCTCTCATTACATTGCCTAATTATATAGATGTCTTCCCTTCTTTCTTGTGCATTTTCTTCAACGTGAATTCCAAGGAGGAGAATTTTGAAAGATCTTTAGCCTCCAAAGTCTTGATTACAGCCCCAAAAACTGATTTCATGTGTGTTATTAAGTTGAATGGCTTGTCTTATGCAGAGATATGGTCCCAAACGTGATATTTTCTTCCAAGTTGGTTCCAAAATTCGCCCTCAATGAGCTAAGTCATCTTTTGTTGCATGCTTGACCTTTAATATGGCCATGGAAACGATCATGGCCTCGTATATGCATCCTCATGGCCATGACAACGTAAAGCATGAACAAAATAACGTTTTGCCCGCCTTCACGGCTTCGTAGCCACCATTCGCGGCCGTGAAGCGTTCGGGTCTTAGAAAATGGGTTTCTGCTCTCATTCACGGCCTCTTGCACCTCAATTCACGGCCATGAAGGACCCTCCACGGCCTGGTTGGTTGATGTTCACCGCCGTGACACAATCGGGCAAGAAAATGGCTCTCCAGTGCGCTTCACGGCCTCGTACAAATCCTTCACGGCCGTGACGGATTTCCTGCAAAACAGCATCACGTTCAAAAATTCATATCTCACAATCTAGACCTCGGATTGAAAAACCCTTTGGTCAGAGCCAAGATTAACGAGTCTTCTATCTATGGTTATCCATCGGACATCGTTTACCTTGTGATCATTGAGCAATACGAAACTGTCGCAAAACTACCGTAAAAATGTTTGATTTTGCTATGAAACCATATTGTAGTACAAAAATAATCAAAACGACTTCACTTATCACGCGAACGACTTAAATTTAACAACTATACACTTAAGAAATTACGTTTATCACTACCTCTTGGGATCGATCTCGAAAATATTTTACGCACATGTACATACGAAAATTATACTTAAAAAATGGATGTGTCACCAAGTGAAGCAAACAAAACTATTAATGAAAATAACTATGAAAAGTCAAGTCTACAATTGCTTTTGGAGGTAGTAATCGAGTCCCTTTTGGTACACCATTCAGCCTTCCGAAACGTTTGTCGCCATTACACCACAACAATGACCGCCATCATGTGTGAACGTCCACTTCTCCACGTTGATGTCCTTCAACCACTTTTCAGCAACCTTATTCAGTGCATTTATTTGAGCCATAGTACGATCAAATTTGTTTACCATGTGTTCGGCTCGGTGACATAAATCTATCAATTCTTGGCTCTTGAACTCGTTGTAGAAATTCGACTTTATATGTCGAAGGCAGTAGCGATGAACTCCGTGCGGTGGATGGAATGCGTCGATATCACGTACTGCAGTCAATATTCCTAAAACACCAGTAATAAATTCTTTGAATAACACATGGACAACCACAAAGATAAATAACGTCGTAACTGACCTTTGTGACGATCCGAAATAAGGCAAACGGGTTGATTCTCTAGAACATGCTCATTCAGTCGGTTAAGAAACCATCTCCATGAATTCAAACCTTCTTTGTCCACTATAGAGAATGCCAGCGGAAAGACGTTTTGATTTGCGTCGAGCGATGCGGCAATCAACATCGTGTGTTTGTATTTCGAGACAAATGTGTACCGTCCACGCAGACGACCTTACGACAGTGCTTGAATCTGTCTATACACGGTTAAAACCCAAAAAACGTATCCAAGTTTGTGTTGGCCAGGGACTCCGGGCGGATGTGTAACCACTTCACGATCGTCCCCCGGTTGTAATGTTACAACGCCTTCATAAAATTCGACAGCTTGGTTAGGGACTCTTCTCACGTACCGTAAACATTATCCAATGCTATTTTTAACCAATGCCAAGTTGAATATACGATATGTCGTAGCCAAAACGATCCTTGACGAGCTGTTGGACGTTTTTGGGCATGAACTAAGGATCGTTTTTCACGATTCCCACAAACAGTTCAACAATGATATTTCGAGAGATATTACGATGACTGATCGATAACCCATTAATGAAGCAAGTGTGAGGTCCATAGAATTTTGTAATGGTCCCAGTAACCTTTTTTTCGCTTGAAACATGCTCGCAACCTCCACGGACAGTCCTCACTATGGTTGCATCGAACACTCCACAGGGTCGTATTACTTTCTATCACATGAAACTCCCGTCTGGCAACCCTGATTGAATAATCGTTGACAGCATTTTGGAGGTGCTCTTTACTCTGAAAAATCATACCTCGACAGAACATGAGGTTATCTCTGTCGTAAAATTCCCCGCCCCACCGTATTCATCGTCGTCGGATGGTGCCATTTGATACGTCTGATAAAAGGAAATCGTTTGGTGGAGTGTTGGTGCAGGTTGGCTGGTAGTAGGGGCCTCGATCGATGCATCCTCATCGTTGTTGTCGCCGACTACGTATGAATCTGGTAACTCTGACTATTGGATCTTCATTGTCTGCCTCAGAATCACTAACATCAGCGTCATGTTGGGTTTCTTGTACGGGTACGATCGGGGGGTTCTTCGAAGGTTTCTGGTACCTCCAGTGGAAGGGGATCAATCGACACATTACCAAAGCCTTCTGTAACTGAGACTATGTCGGCCAACTCCGGGCAAGTATAACTTGATGTACCAACTTAAATTCATGAAATCTGATCCGGTCTTCGAAGTCTCGATTGGCGTCAACATTCAGATCAAAAATTGTGTGTTCGTTGCTTTCAACGAACACCTCCAGATAATTGACCTCCGAATCAGGGTGTAAAAAAAATTGTAATCGCGATCGTCGGAAATTCGTAGTAGCTGATGAAAAACACGTGAATGCTGAAGGTATTCATTTTTTGCATGGACGATGAGCGAACAAGACCTACCATCAGCACCCATAATATCAAACAAAAACGATAAGAAATCAGAAAATTGGATGTTGCGCAGAATACGCCTATAGGGTCAATGCTATATTTGATTATTGAATCGTCTGAATGACTTCACCACCGTAAAATACTACAACTTGTATGCTATTAGACATCATTTTATGAACGAATTTCATTTGACGAAGGGGGCTATTTATAGAGAAATAAATCGTAACTCAAAGTTACGTTTTACTAAATCATAACAATAAGATACGAATTGTGTCCGACAATAGCAGTGGCACTATCTCCGTAGTCAGGGCATGTCAGTCTAATTCGTAACTCAGAGATACGATTTAGTAAAACATAACTCTGAGTTACGGAATCACCTATTTTATTTATAGGTTTAAATTTTAACCTATTTAACTAATATTAATTAGAAAAAGATATATTTTAGTATGTCTAATAATATTACACTACACTTTTTTGGTTGTAGCAGAAAACCGGGCTTTTTAAATTAAATAATGCGAAAAAAACTATATTTAATAAAATAGGGTCGTTTTTTAAATAATTAACAAAATAGGGTAATCCCCAGTTAATACCCGCGACGATGCAACCAGTAGGGGCGACGTCGCATCCATTGGACGCGACGACCAATTTTATTAATTTTTTTTGTTTGCCATCCCATCGTCGCACCCAATGGGTGCGACATCAACTTTTTTTTTTCAATGTTTTATTTTAACTTATATATATTTATTAATTATATAATCCACCTAATCATAAAATCATCGTTTACTTCATGTGATTACATAATAAAAATTTATAAACATATCTAATTTATTGCTTGTTTCACGACGATTAAAATGATATGCATATCTTATATTTTTCTTTTTTAAAATATTTTTTATTTATTTTCATTTTTACGACCATTAAAATATTAATTTATAAAAATAAGAAAATATTTTCTAATATAAAAAAATAGAAGATATCTATCATTTTATCTTCGTGAAACAAACAATAAATTAGATGCATTTATTGAATTTTTTATTTTATAGCTTGGTAGATTATATAATTAATAAATATAAAAAATTAAAATAAAAGGAAAAACAAAATATTAAATAAAAAAAGAGAAGTACGGGGCAACTTAAATAACAAAAGTTACAATTTAATTATGTTTTAATTTATTAAAATTCAAAAGAATATTTTCGATTAACGAAAAATATAAGATATGTATATCATTTTAATCCGTGAAACAGGCAATAAATTAGATACGTCTATAAATTTTTATTATGTAACCACATGAAGTAAACGATGATTTTATGATTAGGTGGATTATATAAAAGTTAAAATAAAACATTGA
Source organism: Craterostigma plantagineum (assembly GCA_027422505.1). NCBI lineage: Eukaryota > Viridiplantae > Streptophyta > Magnoliopsida > Lamiales > Linderniaceae > Craterostigma > Craterostigma plantagineum. The sequence goes on from JAPQWV010003210.1 coordinate 25,558, forward strand.
AAAAAAAAATAAAAAAAAAAAGAAGTTGATGTCGCACCCATTGGGTGCGACGATGGGATGGCAAACAAAAAATTAATAAAATTGGTCGTCGCGTCCAATGGATGCGACGTCGCCCCTAATGGTTGCTTCGTCGCGGGTATTAACTGCGGATTACCCTATTTTGTTAATTATTTAAAAAACGACCCTATTTTATTAAATATTAGTTTTTTTTGCATTATTTAATTTAAAAAGCCAGAAAACCGTCCATCAGCGAAAATATAGAATATCTTAATAGTAATAACATTAATCAAAGATATAATCATATCACGATATAATACAGTTTATCACCATGTCTGGGCAATAAACCACAACACCATGAACGAAAATACCATGTTATTCGCTTAAACTCGAGACTAGATAGCATTTTCATGCAGTTTAAATAACCAAAAGAAACAACAGTCAACACAGTAAGGCGGCAGTAGCCCAACCAGTGTAAACAGAAAGAAAACCAAACAGCAGATAATATAAATAAAGATGTGCCTCAAAAACACAAATAATAATCCAAGGCCAACAATAACATCAAACCAAAAAAACAGCCACTTCAACTAAGAAAAAAAAAATTCAGCTCATAAAAATACCAGTAGGAACGCCAGGCGATGGTGGGGCCGAGCTCAGAATCGACGCATACTCCCCAGCTTTTGCCACGTCATCAGCATCAGCAGCAGATAAAACCTCGACGTATTCAAGCCCTAACTGCCTCTTAATCAGCTCTAAATTCTCCCTAAGCACTTCGATCTCCCCAAAAGGAAGCTTTAAGTCCAACGCCTGAACGCCGACGTCCTTCACCTCGTCTTTCTTGAACCTTATGAAAGGCATGCACTGTTTCTGCACCTGCTTGAAGTTCCCAGCCCGGCCAACTTCGCTCTGCTGAAGCTCGGCGAGGATTTCGCCGTCGGGCGAAAAATTGCCAGTCGAGGCATCATATTTCTTCTGTAGTATCAAAAGACACTCTTTCTTCCATCCATCGTACTGTTCGTTGACGTATATTAAACCCTTCGTTGGCTTGCTTTGGACGCTGGGCGTGCTTGCCTTGCCTTTCTTGGAGCCAGACGTTTGCTTCTGAAGTATTTTTCTGATAGAAACGATCGAATCTTGAAGGTACTTGTTCGCCCTCTTGAGAGTTAGGTCGGGCACGTCTGAGCTTGGCCACCCAGCTTTAACGCAGTATACGTCTTTCTTCAGCAGAGTCTTCCACACGTATTCGCCGTAATGTGGGCAAATGGGAGTAATGAGGCGAGTTTGCACGTCCATAAACCTCCATAACAAATCTCTGTTCATCCCGCCCGAGCCACAAGATAGCCTGTACTCATCCCTTGCAGCTTGGAGATCGTAGAACCCACTCTTCAATGCTTCACGGAACAGGTATTCGTCATAGTTCTTCCCAGCCGAGTGGACAGCAATGTTCATTTCGTTGGCAAAGACGTGATCTGCAAAAGTAGAAGGCGGGCCAACTCGTAATGAGGCCTCAGCTGCTAGGACTTCCTCCATCCACGCAATCTCCTTTGTGAGGCGTAGAATCGCTGAGTTTGCTGTCTCGAAAACAAAGTTAGCGTCGTCCATGCCATCGCCTGCATCTGCTAGGGCAAACCTCGTGGCATCAGCTGAGAAATCGTTGATCGCTTCGCGGATGGTTCTGAAATTTCCAGTCGATTTGGACATCTTCTCTGAGTTCAGCATGATGTGCCCGTTGCATCTGAACCCACGGGGCCAGTGGTGCTTGGGCAGCAAAGCAACGTGATTGTAAATGCAAAACGTTAGATGGTTTTGGATCAAATCCTTGCCAGATACTCTCAGGTCGAAAGGGTACCAATATTCGAATTCTTTCTTCATTTGATTGAGCAGTGAAGAAGGTATTTCTGAGGATTTAGGAGTTGGGCCACTCACAAATAAGTAATCCCAAACCTCGTCTGTCAGCTGTTCGGGGCGAATCGAGGAACGTTCAGCTCCATTAATATCTCTCTGAAGGAAATGAGCTACAGTGTAGTACGACATGTAAAGGGTGGAATCAGACAAGGACTCGACCAAGAAATCTTCGTCCCAAGGTATACGAGTCCCCAGCCCAAAGTTTCGAGAGCAAGCCCATTGATTCAACCAGCTAAGAGTGTGTTCAAACCCATGTCGAGCCTCTTCTGAGTAGAGGTTCATGCTGGCCAGGCACTCCTCTGCTGCTTCTCTCCACTCTGCTTCTCCATAAACGAGGTACCACTGGTCAGTCAAAGCAACAACGCACTCGTCGCCGGATCTTGACATGACTTTCTTTTCGGGCTCGCTATAAACCACAGCCTGGTTGAGCTCGAGAAGCTTGTTTCTTATCATGTTCTTAGCCTCTTGAACTTTGAATCCTGCAAATTCGCCGACAAGCATTGACCCCTCGTAGAATCCACCCTTGTAAATAATTTTCTTGGCCTCGTCGAGCTTTTCCCTGTCATTCTGGCTCTTGATCTTCTTCTCAATGCATATCGTCTCTGCAGACTTATCACCGAAATCGGGATGATGGATTATTGGTATCACCTCAAAGGGGAGAACCCACTCGTCCTTCACTCCATACTTCGCTCTGAACGCTGGCTTTGATTTCAGATCATGGAGAGCCATGTAATCATCAGGAGAATCACTGGGAACGCTAGTAACGACGCCTGTACCCTTGTCAGTAAGAACAGACAACATGGGCAAGGTATATATTACATCATTGAACGCCAAAGGAGATCTCAGCGGCAAACCAATAAGGTCATGACCAGTCAGCTCAACCAAGCACGTTGCTTTTTCAGATTCGCGCGACAACTTCTGATAAGCCAGATTTAGGGCAGCTCTCTTGGTCAGAATAAACACATCGGTTTCGTTAATCTCAAATGCTCCGTATTTCCCATCAGGCAGCACCCAACAATTTGTCTGTCCGTACATTGTCTCTGGTCTTAACGTTGCAGCAGCAAGATAGACTTTCTTACCTTCCAAGACACTCATCTTTGGAGGAAAAGGCGAAATCACCTCCATCTTAATGAGAGTATACTCTTGGGGGAGAACGCCCTCGCCCGAGGCCCGATCATGATCAGCACAAGGCTGTCCATCCAAAGGCGAGTAGATGGTGTACCTCAAGTCCTTGACTATCTTGCCCAATGCTTTCAGTTTCCTCATCTGCCACCGAACGAAAGAATCAAAGTAAGGGTTCTTATCAGTTGTTATGAATGTGCGCCTCCAATCGCATCCCAATCCAAAAGCTTTTAAATCATCAATCGCCAGCGGTGGGAAGTAATCCAGCCAATAATACGGATCTGTGAACTTGGCGATTTCCTCGTCGGAGAGACCGTAACTCTGCATAATCTGCCACTGATACTTTACGCCACCAGATTTAGCAACAACCTTCGACTTTTTCCCCTTGAACTGACCGCCTACTTGATTCTGATTCTGATTCTCGCCATCGCCTTGTTTAACCTCAGTTTCCACAACTTCTTCCTCTTTATCGACAGGAAAAACAGGAGGGTTCCCAAACATCTGAATCTCGCGCGTGAGCTTATCTGCTGAAGCCTTAATGGGCATGCCCGTACAGTGAAAAGCAAAAGGCAAGAGAACGTTTGCTCCCCTCAACCTATGATAAGCAGCAGCAAACTCGAGTTTCGATAGAGAAAACGCATGACCCAGGTGGAGGTAACCGTTCATATAAGGGAAGGGAAAGTTTCCAAAGAACTTCTCGCCCGGTTTAGGTGGGGTGTCCTTTGGATCTGCTCTGAACACCTCACCTTCATTCCACCAAGATTGAACCTGGGATTCGATGTCAAGAAGGCGATCTCTCCGAGCAAAGCTTCTGCCAGCTTCCTCAGACATATCTTGGGTACTCGACAATGCCCAAAAACTAAAAATTAGAAAAAAATAAATAAATAAAACAACGTGTATCAGCAAACAATTAAGTAATACACAGAGCAACGATGTGCACTTAAATGACAGCAACAGATATTTCGAAATATGTCAGAAATCAGATTCACAAGCTTAAAAGCACGGCCGACAACAGAATACTGAGAAGTCCTAGAACAACAACAGACGAGAAAATCCATTTCAAGAAAATCGATACCCTGATATAAATTGACGGACAAAAAGAACGAAAGCAACGGGGAAAGAAGATTCAAACCTTAACAGCGTAGTGTTATATCTGAATTTCAATGGGCGATGAATAGCAATGAGTCCCAGCAGTGTACGCGACGCCACAGCTGAACTTTGAGGAGCCAACTAGGGTTTTCCTTTAGGGGTGTTATTATAGCCCTTCCCTCACCTCATCTTTAATCGATTGACGTCGAAATTAATAATAATTAAAGGAAAAAAATTAATACTCCCAATTCTAATGAGTTAGCTCTTGCTCGGTTGGATAATCTAGGACTTACGCCCTATGCGGAGCCCCTTCCGATGACGACGAGGGTCTCGAGTCTTTGGACAAAGAAAATGTAGTGTATTGTGGATTTGGATAATAACCTTTTTGTGGTATGTTCTATAGTTCTTTGGTCCATGTTTGGGGTTTTTCTCGTTTTCTGTCGGCTTTTGTCACTTTTGTTTGTTGTGTGTGCTCCTGTGTAAGTCCTGTTCTCTACCGGATATTGATGTCATCGGAGAGACCCTTTGAGCTATTTAGTCCATGTACTATTTTTTTATTAATCCAAGCTATCGTTTTGAAAAAAAAAAGTAAAATGCACACCAATGAAAGAAATGAATAAAATACCTGCTATATCCTAATTAATAATTTTGTTTTGCTAACATTTTGTGCTTTTTTTTATTTAAAAGACTGGTGAAATTGGAAATATTTAATATTTTTTTATTGAAAAAAGTACAACGACTTCTTTTTAAAACACTAAAGTGACTTTAAAAAAAAAAGAGTAGAATGTAGTATTTGAAGTTAAAACTATAAATATATATGATGTGGGGCTCTCCCACATCAAAGAATTTTGATATGGTTTGTGAGAGCTTTACTATAAATATATACGATGTACATTGAAAGATAGCTTTGTCAGAGCAGCTTTTCCACAGCAGTCACATCTTGAGTAGCCACTACAGTGGCACGACCCAATCTCTATTTGACACGTGCTTTCCCGCCTCTTCTTCCACTTGCACAGTCTTTTCTTTCATTAATGTACCCAAGAACCTTCGTTTTACCTGGAGGTTACTAGCCGTTCTCTGAGATCCCCGTTGCTCCCAACTGGTATTAGAATGCCCCATTTTAATGGGCCCGCCTTCGTGGGCCTATTTTCTGTTCTAATTTTTTTTTCAGCCCACTTAATTTCTGGGCCGTATCAACCACTCCCCTACTCTAGTTTATTTTTTGGACAAGGTAAATTAGAGTAAAAATGGATAGAGAAGTGGGCTAACCTCTCGGCCCCGTGAGCTCCCTTATTTTATTGCCACTTCTGGGGAATCGCGCCATCCTTTTGAAAGAATACCAGTTCTTTTTCTTTGTACTAAGCTTCTTGGGAACCGCCTATTCCTATCAGTCGTGAGTGAGCTACCGCCCCTTCATCATTTCCTGCGACTTCAAAAGGGTGATTTATTAATCAGGTACTTTTTCATTTTCTTTATTGTTACGACACATTCTCCATTTTCTCCATGGCTTCTTCACCGTCCGACTCCGCCGATCGCTCCCTAGCTTCAGACTCCGAATCTTCTGCTACTCTCCCATCGTCTAAACCCCCTGTTCCTAAATCGAACCTCGTTTCAAACAGTCGGCCGCCAAAAACTCGGGTCATCGTCCGAGAACGCGCTGTCGGACGGCTCCGTCGACCTCTGCCGGTTCATCTGGCGCTGCGGGTGGCCCTGTGCCGGCAAGTTCGCCTGCCAGATCTGATGAGCTGGTCGTTCTCTCGGACCCCCTGCCCCCTCTGATCCTAGGGTTGGAGCGCCACCGCCTGCGCCGACTCCTTCCTTGACGGGCACAAGTAAGTTTGGAGCTTCCTCCTGTTCTCATGCTGACATAGGTTCTCTTGTAGGAAGTCTATCCTTTGGGGACTTTTCTGTAGTGTTGCCGGCTCTTTTTCAAAGGGAGGATCGGCCTCCACGGCCTTTTCTCGCCTTTTGGGAAGCACAAATCAGGGCCGGCCTTCGATTCCCTGTCCCTCATTTCTTATCTTCCGTTTCTAGGGCTTTTGGAGTTCCCCTCAATCAATTTCAGTCCTCGACCCTCTGCTTGTTGTTCGCTTTCTTTGTGGCTGTGAGAGAAGCGAGTGGCGAGCCCTCTGCCGATTTGGTCTTGTCCCAGTTCTACCTGAAATCCTACGGGCCCTTCTTTTACCTGGCCACTATTTCTTCTTCTCGGGGTGGTATGACTCATTGCTTCGTGAAGAACCACGGAGCTGAGAAAGATTGGCAGGGCCGCTATTTCTTTGTTAGATCTCCTGAGGGAACGTGGGATTTCCCGTCAGAATGGGTGGCTAAGGCCCCTTTGAGAAATCGTGGGAGGTGCTCTTCTCGCAATGAGAGGGCGTTAACCTTCCTGAATCAGCATTCCGAGAATGAAAGGCTTTTGAACCCCCTTCACCTAACTAACCATCCGGGGCCCTTTACCATTTTGGATTTTCTCCTGTCCCCGTCCCTTTTCTTTCGATGGTACTCTTCTTATTCCGACCTTCTTTCTTTCCCTTTTAGAGTTCTCCTTTGGTCTGGGCTAATTTTTATGTCTTGGTGCAGGTATGTCGGCTCCGTGGTATTCCCTTTTTGCCAAGGTCAAAAAGGAGCATCTCCCGACTGCTCCAGGCACAGGCCCTTCTGATGAAGTTCTGGCTTTGCCTGAGGTCCCTCCGGCTAGGGACATTCGTGAGGAGGTCTCGTTGAGCCTTACTTCTGTTGGAGGAGCTCAGACGTCATCTGTTGTGGTGCCCACTCCTGGTGCTAAAAGGAAGGCCCATGCTCCCAAGGAATCTGTAAAAAAAGACAAAGAAAGCGCCTCGTGCTTCTTCGGGTGAAGTAATTAAACGGTCCCGTCAGGGCCCTCAGGGGACCTCCGCTGGGGATCCTGTTCTTTCCGTTGATCAATTGTCCGGAGCTGAAAGGGTGAACGTACAGGGCCGTAGGTGGTGAGCTACGCCTCCGTTCAGCCATCCCTTGATTTGTCAGCTCGGGATTTAGAAGTGGCCAATCAGTCCCTGCAGAATCAGTTGCAGGAGGCGCAGGCCAACTTATCAGTTGCTAAGGCCGAGGCGACCAAGGAGGCCAAGGCGGGTTTCGAGGCTAAGAAAGGGAAGATACTTGAGGAGCAAGCCACTTTACTGAGGCAGTTGGAGAGGGAGTTGAAAGACTCTTTTGCTAAGGAAAAGGCCGAGTGGGATGTGGCGTGGAGCGCAGGGTGAGGGTAGGCGTGGAGTCTCACCTGCAGGATGCTAAGGACGGTGCCACTCGTCTTTGCCAGCAGCACCTCCTGTCCACAGCCGCTAGGAAGAAATTCCTGAGTGACTTGGTCGAGGACTGGCGCCAGGAGTATCTGAAGGATCCGCTCTCCTTATGGGACTACGTTCCCCTGATGCAATACTACTTTGAGGAGGTTATAAAGCGAGGCTTGGCAGGGACTGAGGAGGAGGCTGCTCTGCAGGCGCTCCCCTTTCCTTCGTGTTTCCTGGGAGACCCTAGAGCTCTTGAGAACACTAAGTTCTGGGTCCCTGCGGCGGAGATGCATATGGAAGTCCTGGCCCATGCCGACCTCTCGGATCTCCCGGAAGCTACCTCTTCCTCTGACCTCCCAGAAGTTATACTCTCTCCGGACCCTCCTGCCCCTTGATTTTCGTTCTTTTTACGTTGTGATGTACTGAACACTTTTTCCTGTTTTTCGGACTTATTAGGATTTGTGCTGCCTCCTTGTGGTGGCGTTTATGTTTTTTGGGTGCCCTTTTCCCCTGTAATATATGCACCATTTGTTGTTTATGACTGCCTTTTAAATCTCCCGTGACTTCCCTGATGGGGATCTCTCCATTTTTCCGCATATGTTTGTTTTTCAAATGTGATTCTGAGCACGGTTATAGCTCCCGGGTGCTTCGGGACAAATATGAACCTTACGCACGGTTATAGAGCCCGCACGCTTATTTGATTCGTAAATTGAGTACGAATTTGAAGCACGGTTATAGCGCCGGTACGCTTAATTGATTTGTAAACTAAGTACGAATTTGAAGCACGGTTATAGCGCCGGTACACTTAATTGATTCGTAAACTAAGTACGAATTTTGAGTGCGTCCTGGGTTGCAAGGACCGTCGTCCTTGTCCTCAGGTGCTATTTGACGCTAGGCTCTCTTGGTCCTTAGCGAATTTAGTATGGACCTTTAGGTCCTTGGAAATGTGGATCCCCGGCACCATTCACGTCGTAGGCTTACTGAGAGCCTTTGATGTCCTGTACGCCGCAGCCTGTCGGCGGCGGTATCTTGCACACCCTTACGGTCATCATCACACCGCAGATATATCATCTTTGGCGTCCTGTACACCGCAGGACCGTCGAACTTTGGCATCACCACATCGCAGATATATCATCTTTGACGTCCTGTATACCGCATGTCCGTCGACCTTTGGCATCATCAATTAGGTGCACCATATATATAATAAAGTCCTTATATTCCGACAAGGAGGTACGCCTCATTAACCTTATCCAGACAAAACCTCCCTTGTGGTAAAATCCTGGAATAAGGAAAAAGAGTACGTTCCCTCCCTAGTACATAGCGATGTTACACAAAACTTTTTCAAGTTAGATATGTTCCAGGGACGAGGCAAGGCGCTCCCGTCTGCATCTTCTAGCTCGTAACTCCTCCTCCCAACACCTTTGTTACGCGGTAAGGTCCTTCTCAGGGCGCTTCCATCTTTTTCAAAGGTCGTAGGACATCCGCCCTTCTGAGCACCAGTTCCCCTTGCTGAAATTCTCTAGGTCGTACCTTCCGTTCGTACATCGCTTTTATCCGGCTCTTATATTTTTCCATCCTCAATCTCGCCTCTTCTCGGACCTCTTCGATTAGGTCCAGATATTCCCTCCTTAATTGTGTGTTCTGCAGCTCGTTGTAGGACAACATCCGATGTGTTTCAATGCCGATCTCCGCGGGGATGACCGCGGCGGATCCATACACAAGCTCAAAGGGGGTCTCTCCAGTAGCTTCGCGAGGGCTGGTCATGTTGGCCCAAAGAACTGCCTCCAGCGCCTCCACCCATTTGTTTCCGTCTTGTTCGAGCCGGGCTTTGATTCCCTTGAGGATGGTTCGGTTGGTAACCTCTGCTTGCCCATTCGCTTGTGGATGCCCTACTGACACGAACCGCTGGATGATATTCATACCTTCGCAGAAATTCCTTGTCCTAGCTCCGCAGAACTGGGTTCCATTGTCGGAGACGAGGATCCTGGGAGCTCCAACGACAGCGATGTTCTTCCAAAGGAACTCGATCACCCTCTCCTCATCAATTCTGGCCACGGCCTTGGCCTCAGCCCACTTGCTGAAGTAATCTACCGCCGTAATGATAAATTTCTTCTGTGCTTTCCCTCGAGGAAAGGGACCTACGGTGTCGACTCCCCATTTGTCGAAAGGGCATGGGGAGTACATAGTTCCCAGGCTCTCCGCGGGGGTGTGGATCCGTGGCCCGTATTTCTGGCAATTGGCGCATCTTCTTACCATCTCCCTCGAGTCCCTACTGAGGGTGGGCTAGAAATAGTCGGCCCTTATCGCCTTCCTTGTTAAGGACTTGTACCCCGCGTGGTCCCCTGCACACCCTTCGTGGATATCCTCCAACACCTTCTCGCCTTCTTCTTCGGAGAGACAACGAGCATATTCATGGATAAAAGATTTTTTAAATAAACGACCATCGATTAAACAGAACCTGTGGTGGTAACCTTTCTTATCTTCTATCCCCACATCCTTCAAGATTCTTATGATGGGGGCCCTCCAATTATCCTTTCCATCTATATTTCCCACGAGCTATCCGGCCCCTTCCTTCTCTATCGTCAGGTAGGTGATCCCTTCTTCTCGAATGATAGCTCTCGAGCTCGCCATCTTAGCTAGATAATCTGCTTTATGGTTTTCTTCTCTAGGGGCCTGAATAACTTCTTAACAATCGAAACTCTTTGTTAGTTCCTTTACCTTTCTCCCATACTCCATTTTCTTCTCATCCTTCGTCTCATAGTTCCCATTTATTTGTTGTACCACTAGTTGTGAGTCTGAGAACAAAGTGACGTCCCGGGCCCCCATCTCCTTCACGATTTTTAAGCCAATCAAGGATATTCGGATTCGTTGTTTGAAGCCTGAAAACGGAATGTGATGGCAAATCGGAATTCCTCTTCCCCGGGGCTATGACAAGGACTCCTGCTCCAGATCTTTGGGAGGTGGCGGATCCGTCTACGTACACCTTCCATCGCTGCTTTGGCGGTCCTTTGGTAGTTTCGAGCACGAAATATGAGAGGTCCTGGGCTTTGATGGTCGTTCGTTGCTCGAACTCTACATCATATTCTCCTAATTCGATCGCCCATTTGACCATCATGCCTGATAGATCCGGCCGGCTAAAAGTTTGCTTCAAGGAAAAATTAGTCCGCACATATATTTTATGAGATAAGAAATATGGCCGGAGCTTCCGGACGGATACCATTACTGCGAGCGCGGCTTTTTCTATTTCAGAATACCTGGTTTCTGCTTCCAACAGTATCTTACTCACGAAATAAATGGGTTTCTGAGAACTCCCTTCTTCCTTCACTAGCACGGAGCTGATCGCGTAGTCGCCTATGGAGAAATACAGCATTAGTTCTTCTCCCACCGCGGGCTTTGTCAGGAGGGGCGTGTCGTGAAGGTATTTCTTTAGTTCTTCGAAGGCTTGTTGGCATTCATCGGTCCACTCAAACTGCTTATTTTTTTGGAGTACTCTGAAGAATGGGAGGCTCCTCTTTGCCAAGTGGGAGATGAATCGATTGAGGGCCGCTGACCTCCCTGTTAGCCTCTGGACCTCCTTGATTCCTTGCGGAGGTTGCATTTCCAGGATAGCCTTCACTTTAGCGGGGTTAACTTCAATACCTCGCGGCGTCACCATATATCCAAGGAACTTCCCGGACCTCACACCGAATGCACATTTTTCTGGATTGAGCTTCACTCCCTCTAATCGCCTCAAACGTTTCCTCCAGGTCCCTGGTGTGATCCGCCAGGTGCACAAATTTCACGAGCATGTCGTCTACATAGACCTCCATGTTTCTCCCCAGTTGTTGTTTGAATATTTTATCCACCATTCGTTGATACGTAGCTCCCACATTTTTTAGTCCGAACAGCATTCGGACGTACCCGTATGTCCCTCCCGGGGTGACAAAACAAACTTCCTCCAAATCCTCTGGCTCCAAGCTGACTTGGTGATACCCTTGGTAAGCATCCATCATGCTGACGACTTCACATCCTGAGGTGGATCCACCAGCTGGTCTATCTGAGGTAATGGGTAGTGATCCTTCGGGCAAGCTTTGTTGAGGTCCCTGAAGTCGATGCACATCCTCCATTTTTCGTTCCCCTTCTTTACCAGGACAGCATTGGCCAGCCACGCCGAAATTGGACCTCATGTATGTGGCCCGTGTGACGACCCTCGTTTTCTAAGTAAGGTTAGTGGTGGATTTTCCGCAACATAAGTCGCGGAAGGCCCGTCTAACTAAAATTTTTTTCCTAAAAGATAATGTAATGCAATAAAATATTAGTTTACATAGTAGTATCTGTACAACGGGCGTAACCCCAAAATGTCAAAAGAACAAAAACCTATTATCGCTCCACAGGTCTTCATCCATGTACCGCCCCGCCCTCAAAAGTCCGTGGAGCACCGACACCAGCCGCCTCAGTCTTGACGCGTGTCGGCGTCAGACTCAGTACCTACAACACATAAACACTGAGTGATTTGCCCAGTAGGTGAATAGAAATGCATGTATGCACGTGAACGCTCATTCCCGATCCCAATATCTCACATGCAATGTTCACTCTTTCTTTTTCCATAATCCTATCTCAAATCACACAACACAGGGCCCTAGGTCAGACTCGACACCTCGCGCGCCTATAACATAACGGAAGTTTAGACTAGCAGCGTTTTGACGTTCATGCGACTGCCCTGCTAGGTCGCTCTTCCGTAAGCGGTAGCCTACGCCGACGGTGTTTTGACGTTCACGCAACTGCCCTGTCAGGTTGCTCCCTCCGTTAAAATAAAATCACGACGGTTTTGCACCTCGGGACGTTCACGCCCGAGTAGACAGATCGATCACGCCTGTCTGCCGTCAGGTGTCATACGAGTACCAACCTCGACTCCTCAACGAGTCATAAAATCACAATAATCTCGAACTACCCCGCTCAGCGGTACGCCAAAATATTATCGTCTCCACACGGCATAAGTATCTCACCCCTGTGATATGATATGCATATGCTATGTATCTAAACGTGACAATACATGAAACGTGCGTTAAACACATAAATCACGTAAATCATTGAATCACATAAAATCACGTAATTCAAATAAGTGTTTACGCATTGTAGATGAATAATTCACCTACCTGTCCTCCTGATGTAAGTCAGTCACGATATCTGGTAAATCGCCTAAATGTCGAAACTCTGGACAGGTAAATATTATTATGTTTATATATTTACTAATTCACGTAAGTCTTGAAATTCTTAAACCCTAAATATTGAAAACCCTAGAAACCCTGAAAACCCTAAAGAAATGAAACCTAAAATTCCTGGATTCCTAAGAATACTGAAAATTCTAAAATGTCGAAAACTTGCTAGAATAGTAATGTCGAAAACTTCTTAATAATAACGAAAACTTTACTACAAGTTGAAAAATTTAGTGTTAAACAATTAAAGATTGCCAAAAACCTTTATATTAATGCAAAAACCTAAGCAATTGTAAAAACCTTCTTATTTATTTAAATCTCTTTTACTCACGTATTATGCTATATGTGTTGGTGCCTTTTTCCCAATTGATTGTCAATTACCTTATCGTTAAGAAAGTTGGTATTAGTCATACTTAGGAATAGTATATGTGGCTAACGCGTGTACTATAAGTTCTTTGATAGATTAGATATATTGATAAGTAGTCACATCATTCTATTTGATTGTATCTATCCACATGGTCTCAAGAAGCTTCTAAGCCCTCATATGTTGTACGAGATCTTCAAAGCAATGTCAAGATATTTCATTAAAATGTCGAAATCCTTCCATGACACATCTCGAAATCCATGTAATATTCCTAACATGTCGAAATCATTAATTCATAGTGTTGGCGCTCCTTTTCTCGTAATCCCTAGTGAGGTTTCAGAGATTATCGATTTGAAGAAGTTCGCAGTTGTGGAATTTGAACCCAAGGCCGCGCTCCTCTTCTCGTTGTCTCGATATAAGACCAGATTATCGTTGGAGAAGTTCACTTCGTGGTGCTCCTCTTTCCAGCCGTTCTGACGAGTGTACGAGATTATCGATTCCCAGTTTTCGAATTACTAAGTCTCCTTTACGTTGTTGACTCCTTAACTTTAGCACCCTCTGTTTCAAATTCTTGAGTGTTTGACTAAGGGTTTCTTCTTATCATCGATCGTAGAGAACTGTTAGATAAGCATCAATTGTTTTCGAAAATATACATATGATTGGACACGTTGGTGGATTATCTCTTTTTACCTCAACCTTAAGAAATCCTATTACGTATAATATCTCTATAATTTGGGCTTCAATTCGAACTAGGGCCCAACTAAATATAATCCAAGTTAAATTATTCTAACATTATAGATTCTACTTTAGTTTCTTGTAAATTTCGAAATTAAATCAAAACCATAGGGATTTATACATTAGTCCTACAACTGAAATTTCTTCACAAAGTTATAGTTTTAATTACATCAAAATCCCGTATTTAAATTTACGGGTATTACAGCCTGCTTCGAGCAACTTGTCCACCTCTTCCTTCAATACATGCGCTCTCTCTGCTCCACAGGATCTGAGCCTCTGCTTGACAGGTCGACTCCCGGGCAGGACGTTCAGCTGGTGCGTAGCAATATTCCGATGAATTCCCATCATGTCCTTTGGCGAAAATGCGAATAAGTCCGCATTTTTTTGCAGACATCCCACCAGCTCCTTCGTGGCTTCCTCCCCCAGGGATGTCCCTATCTTGGTGGTTTTTCCCGGTTGGCCCGAGTATAAGTCGACGTCGAGTAGTTCCTCGTCCGGTTCTGGTTGTAAACTGGAAGGTCCGCCTCCTTCGATCTTGATCCTTTTATCCCGCCCGCTACCCTGCCGGACGACCTCCTTATCTCTTGACACCGTCTTTACTTCATTGGCATAACACTGCCGGGAGCTCCGCTGATCTCCCGAGATCTCCCCTACATGCTCACCTACAGGGAATTTAATCTTAAGATGGTAGGTAGAGGAATGACCCTGAACTCGTTGATGGCGGGTCTTCCTAGGATGACATTGTAGGAAGAGGTGATATCAACGATAAGGAAATTGATCATTTTTACTATCCGGACGGGCTCTTTTTCCATCCCAACGGGCAGTGTTATCTCTCCCATAGGTTGTATCCCCGACCCCCAAATTCGTAGAGTGCCATGAAGACTGGGCGAAGCTTCGTTCCCAAATCCATCTTTCTGAAACAATCCAGGAATATGATGTCCGCGGAGCTTCCTCCGTCAATGAAGACCCTGGATACGTCATATCCTGCAATATCCGTGGTGATGACTAGGGCGTCATTGTATGGCCTGGTAATGTGCACTTCGTCTTCTGGCCCGAACTGTACGTTTGCCATGGCTTTCGTATGCCCCACCAACCCCCAAGGCTGTGGATTGCTGACAGTTCGTACACTTCTCTTTCTGGCTCTGTTGGAATCTCCCCCGCTTGGTCCTCCCACTATGATGAGGATAGGGGCCCTAGCCGGTCCTGGAGCTCCTCTGTTTGGAGGTGGTGGTGGGGGTTTATCCTTGTTGGATGCGGACCCTACAGACTCCTTCTCGTTTGTCTTAGGACCTGGTCCAGGACCTTGGCGAATGAACTCCTTCAGATGTCCTGCTTGGATGAGTCTCTCTATTTCATCCTTCAGATGATAACAACTGTTAGTATGGTGTCCGTACTCATTATGAAATCGACAGTACAAATTAGAATGGGGTTTTGAAGGCCCTTTCCCGTCATAGGCTTTCTCATCGCAGGGTGCCTTCCCACCAGGCTCAAGATCTCCTCGGGGTTATTGCGTAGAGGTGTGAACCTCCGTGGACCTCTGGGTGGGGTTCCCCAGGGCTCCCTTTGATGAGGTCGTGGCAATGGTTTCCCCGGTCCGAGGTTTTTTGCGATTCCTTCTTTCTTGGGCGCGGTCGCCTGCTTTTCTTCTTGTGCTTCAGCCCTTTTACTTTCCTCTAAGTTGATGTATTTATCTGCCCTTAGAAACAGGTCTTCGAACGATTGAGGAGGCTTCTTAGAGAGGGATGCAAAGAAGTCCCCGTCCCGGAGTCCGTTGACTAAGGCACTTACCTTGACTAATGGGGTCGTCGTTGGCACCTCAAGAGCGGCGATGTTGAACCTGCTTATATATGCACAGATCCCCTTGTTTTCCCCTTGCCTTACCTGAAATAGTGACATGTCAGATTTAGGTTGCTTTCGGGCACTAGCAAATTGTGTTAAACATGAGTTGAAACTCCTCGAAGGTCTTAATAGATCCCGGAGCCAATTGACTGAACCACTGTTGTGCGGCCCTGACCAGAGTGGTCAGGAACACTCTACACTTGACACCATCGTAGAAATCATGAAGCAAAACTGTATTCTGAAATCGTAGGACGTGCTCCACTGGGTCCGTGGTTCCATCATACTCGTACGGTAACTGTTTGAAGTTGGAGGAGGCTTCTCCTACTAACAGCTCCTTCGCGAACGGAGTCCCAGCTACGAGTCCTTCTCCTAACCGGCGCTGCATGGTGCGGCTTCGCACCCCATCCACGACCTGCTTGAGGTCCTCGAGCTGACTTTCGTAGTTCCCTCTCTTTTTCTGCCCACACATCCTCCTTTGCTTTCGGGCGGGGCTCGCTCGTTTTCTCCTCCTGGGATTTTCGGCCTTCCTCGTGTTCTTGGGTGGTTCACTAGAGGAGCTAGTGGAGGTCCTCGTAGGTGTCCTGGGGTCCTTCTCTGAACCCTCGGCTTCGTTTGGCTCTTCCTCCTCAATATGAGCTTGCCTTTCCTGCTTCGGCCGTTCTTCGGTTCTCTTAGTGACTCCAGGGAGTTCCCCGTCTCTTCGCGGCTTGCTCTCTAACTCTGACTGCCTCCTGGGGGTTTCCCAAGGCTCTGTCTATGATGCCGGGGACCTAATTTCTGCTTTATTTTCACCGATTACTTCCGTAAATTGACCGTCCACTTGTTCCGTCCTGACCGGTGATTGAGCTTTTCGTCGCTGTCTTCGTTTCCTTCGTATTTCTGCTAGCATCGTGCTGATGGTGTTGCGCATCAGGAGATCCAACTGTGCGGCGGTTAAGGTGATGGGTGTTTTCGGCGCTAGCGTTACGGGGACAGCCTCTGGAGTGGCCGACTGTCCTTGGCGGTTTCCTTCTCCTGCTTCCGCAAACTGCGGATCTAAGTTCTTTTGTATCGGGGGGTCTTCTTCCATCGATTCCTTGTTCCCTTTGTCTTTGCGAAAAGAGAGAGTAATGACCTTAAACACAACTTTGCACACTATTCGCAAGGTTGCTCACGCGTCTAACTCTGGATTTCCCACAGACGGCGCCATTTGATGTGAGGCTCTCCCACATCAAATAATTTTAATATGGTTCGGGAAATCTTATATAGCGGTAGGTTTAATATCTCAAAGTTATAAGGAGTGTGTTGGGTGCTTAAGGGACGTGAAAAGGGACGTAAATGTAAAAGGCACAAGATATACGTGGTTCGGACTTGTAAGTTCCTACGTCCATGGCGCTCCGAAAAAGACTTCTTTCACTATTCTGGATAGATTACACACTCGAGTCGCTCATCTCTCTTTAAAATATTATAAGTACTGAATAAGAAGTAATTTATGTGATAACTGAAAGGATTATGGGCTGTTCTTCGTATTTCTTATGATGCCCCCTTTGAAAAATGCTGTAATACCCGTAAAATTTACGGGATTTACAATAAAATTTGTGGGGGAGAATATTTAATTAGAGACTGTGAAATTATTAAATAAGGAAATTGGAACTTTGGGTGAAATTCCGATAATACATAATTGTTTAAACTCGATGTGTGATATGTGTTACGAATGACTTACAGGACTGCATGGAACATATTCTATGATTTTATGCGACTACTTGCTTATGTGCCTAACTGATTTCATGCTATACGTTAACATGACATGTACGAATGGGAAGGTAGACTTAAAGTTAAAGTCCTAGGATGTCGAAATCCTCGAAGCCAAAATAATGAAACCCGAAATCTTTAAGTGTCAAAACCTTAGAAGCTCGAGATCTTTAAGAACTCGAAACCTTAAATCTCGAAATCAATATTGGAAGAATGTCGAAATTATAAGAGTTCCAAACAATCAGATATCGAAACATTGGGATTCGATTCCTTAGATACAAAGAAAGGTATTTAATATAATGAAATAATATACAATATGAGATAAGAACTAACCAAAAAGAAGTTGATGTCATTTGTTTAATAACACACGTCAACTTAGGGATAAGATAAGACATGAAAACTTCAATTTATTAACACCAAAGCATCGCAAACTCAGAACTAGAAAGGACTAAGAACTTATCGAAGTAAACTAGGGAAGGTACGAACTTCTACCATAGTGTGTATATTTAAATTCATGATTTAGTATATGCAATACTAATATCACGTCTTATAGAGCACGAGCTAGTAGAAGTGATTATTTGCTAAATTAATGATCTGATATGTGTTATCGTAATCTCATACTTTGAAGAAGTAAAGCATGAAATATTAATTTTAGGGTTTTAATCGAAAGGTCGGATGATTTCATACCAAAAAGATGTTTTTGGGACGATATGATTTCTAGGGTTTTATGAGAAATATTTGAAGTTCATATGATACTTAGACTGTTCTTGAAAGGATGGATTTTGATCGAAAGTGTCAAGTGATGATATGATTTTTCTAGATTAAAATCTCGAGATCTATGTTGAAAATTGGTGTCGACATTTTGTTATAATTCCAGTATGTAACCTCGACATCTTCCAATGTCAAAATTATTGTGTAACATCTCGACATTTTGCTACAATTTCGAGATATGCCTCGAAATTGTATATGGTTTAAAAACTCGAAATATTCGTTAAAGCAGCTCGAGATCCATCTTAAATTATGTCGAGACCTATTGTGGCGCCCCGCCTTCCACCACTACTTTCTACACTAGTCTACACGACTAATGTCCTAATAACAAAATAGATCTTGTAAAATCTGGTATAAAATTTTTCCTTTTATAGAAAGGAATCGTAACGGTTTCTACAAAATCATCCTGGGTCCTATTTACATAGGAAAGCGTGCATGCGGGTCAAAATAAATTTATCTACTGGGCCTCCACGAGGTCGCATCCATGCAGACACTTCCATCTCAAAAGCCCCCGGAAGCTTCAAAAGTTGGCCTCGCCGTGAAAATGATCACGTACCG
>JAPQWV010003211.1:0-44121 GCA_027422505.1 Craterostigma plantagineum
TAGAATATCGAAAATTCTTGTAAATGTCGACATTCACCAAATCTCGAAATCTTACAGATGTCGAGATCTTTAGTGACTTTGTCGAGATCTTTTGAAAGGTAAATGTCGAAAATTTTACTATATCTCGAGACTGTCCAACCTTACAAATGTCGAGAACTATATAGGCCTATCGAAATCTTACAACTATCCAGGGGACTTACTGAGATCTTATAAATGTCGAAGTAACTAATATCGAGATCTTTAATAATCTTGCCGAGATCCTTTGTTGGGAAGGAACTATCGAGATCATCATTCAATATCGAGGTTCTTAGCACTTATCGAGATCTTCCTATTATAAATGCATTCTCGAAATCATCTAAATGTCGAGAAGATAGTATGATAGCTAATATCGAGATGCTTAATAACTTGTCGGGATCTTTGGTTGAAAAAGAAATGTCGGGCTCTATTACATCTCGAGGTTATAGATGTCGGGATCCTTAAAAGTTAAAAGTCGAGATCCAATATATATAAAAAAAACAATTGTCGAGCTTATCAAATAATTTTGAGTCTTATACATGTCGAGACTATGATGTCGAGACCTGTTATTATGTATATACCTCGAAATCCTACAATTATCAAAGTCATCTGTCGAGATCTTATAACATAATTACACCTCGAAATCTTTTTCTAAAGCCTCTCGACATTTATTATTATACATACGATATCTTTCTACCACTCAACTGATTGTTCATTTCGAACTCCTACTACACAATAAATTCTCAAGAACACTGTATATGAATCTGTTATAACTCGTCACTCATCCAGCTATAACTGTAAATTGGATCCTTAAAAAAGAACTAGGGTTTTCTTAACTTAGTATTTTCGGTAACTCTTTAAAGCTTTCTTATGCTTGTCTAATCACATGTAGATATTAACACAAACTGAATATAAGTATAGGAACTTACGTGATTTCAAATTATGATTTGGGAATTATCAATTCTCGTTATGATATTAGCTTCTGATTCTTCGTTGAAGGTGTCGTCCGCCCGCCCCCGCCCCCCCCCCCTTTCTTCCCTTTCGTGATTATGTTAACTTGGATAATGATACTCCTCAATGTTAGTTCAATACTAAGCATCGAAACTCTCAATGATGGGACAGGGTTTTGTTGATAACGATTCATTTTTCTTTAAGCTTAGAAAACTTATCCTATCTTATGTATGTTGTATATGGATATAAGATAATTTGGGCTTTTACCCATATATTTGTCCCAATGTTATTTTTATCATCATTTTTTAATATTTTATTTTATGGTCTAACATTATAAATACTTATATTATTATTTTCGGAAATTATTTGAAACTAAAAGAAATCGATCTTAATTTCACAAATTATATTGATTACGTCAAAACCCCGTATTAAATTTTACGGGTATTACGTAAGGGAGCACCGGCTTCGTGGATCCGAGACCTCGCCTTCGTAATGGTCAAGGATGTCCGTCCAGATTAGTTGGGCGACATCATACTCCTATGAAGACGATCGTGAAGATGAGCATGATGTTGCGGTTGCATTGTCGGACCCTGAGTGCTTCGGCGAGAGGCACTTGTTAACGATGAGAAACAGGGTTCTCCAAGGTCCAGGGATGTCTTTGGCAGTGAAGTCAGGGAGAGATGGAGTTTTGGCGTTCGGTTTGGCCCATGAATAGGAAGTCCCTGATCAGGTCGTCGTTAGAAGGGTGGTGATCATATATAAGTGAGTATGGAGGTTCAGTATGGAGCGAAGGATGGTTGGGGTGAAGACAACTAGGTGTTGTTGATTTGAGCGGAAAGATGGGTGGTTTTTGGGTTATTGGTTGGGTTCTGAAGGGTGGACCAAAATTGTTGCACATAGACTTCAGGGACTACCTCGGTGATGTTTAGGGCGGTTTTTAGAGGGTGGTTGCTAGGATTTTAATAATGATAGGATCTGGGCCACGAGGTATTATCAAAGTCAAGTTGGAAGTTCTTGGGTGGCCTCTGTGCCAGTCCTTTGAAGCGAAAACTTCATCAATGAGTCGTACCATTTAGTATATCTGCAAGATAAGATCAAGGGACGGATCAAGATCAAATGTAGTTACACGTTAGGACTTAGAGAAATTTTGCACAAATTATGACTAAATTTCGTCGTAGGAACAAATAGTGAAATTGAGGTAATCAATCGGCGAAACAGTGCATATGAAATCACTTGTTAATCAGTTCAAATCATATTGGTTGTTAAAATTAGGTTTCGATCGAAACAAAGAACAAGTGTGATTTAAATCGTAGTAATAGTAGAATTCTGTTCCGCCGAAAGTGAGAGGCAATCGATCGATTCAAATTAGATTGTGTTTCGATCGAAGCTGATTGAAAAAAGTGTTATGTTTAAAAATCAAAGGTTTCGTCGAAAGTCTAAATGAACGATTGAAATTACATTAAACAGTGTAAAGTCAGTTTCGATCGAAAGTGGTGAAATCCTCGAATCGAACGATTTAAAATCACAGAATAAGTAAAATTTTCAGTATTGGCCGATCGATTGTGATGTGAAATTGAATCTAGGTTTTGTTTCGGTGCGAATTAAACGAAATTGAAACGCGATTGAGGAACGATTCGCTCGAACTCACTTAACCTAATCTGCGTAACCTGCAAGAACGAGAAAGAAATCAGTTAAAAGCTGCAGATTATATGTTTTCCTTACCAATGATGGATTTGGAGTTGCAATAATCGGAAAAACAGAGTGTGCGGTGAGACTGTGATACGTTTGTGTGCGATTGCAGAGAGGGTTTGACAGTGATTTTGAAAATCGATGAAGAAGAACAGTGTTTCGGGCGAAACGCTATATATTAGTAGAGTTTCGATCGATTTGATTGAGTTTCGGGCGATGCTCTGTTTCCACGTGTTAATTTATAAAATAATTTAAGAGAATTTCAATTTCAATCGAACGCGTGTTTCGGGCGAAAGTCACTTTCGCCGATAAACTTATAAAGGTATTTAGAATTTTCAATTTCGATCGAAACGTGTTTCGGGCGAAAGTCAGTTTCGCCGATAAAATTATAAAAGCATTTACGCAAATTTTTCAATTTCAATTGAAGCGTGTTTCGGGCGAAAGTCAGTTTCGCCGAGAAAACTATAAAAGGAATTAAATTGCAGTTCGATCGAAACGTGCTTCGTGCGATTATCAAATCAATTTAAAGAAGTTTCGGGCAATACATAGTTTCGCCGAGAAAAGTTTTGAATTAATTGAAAATTCAGTTTCGATCGAATTTGAGTTTCGCCGAGAAAACATTTTAGTTAATTGTATATTTAAGTTTCGATCAATTTTGAGTTTCGCCGAGAAAAAATTGTTTTAATGTTATATAAATTATTATCTTATAAGTTAACCCTTAATGCAATTTCGAAATTTAAATTGATAAAAGATCATAAAAACTCCCCTCAATTGTGCGAAGTGTTCAATGTATCCCCCTAGATTAGTGCTTAACTTTCAAAGACTCCCCCTTGATCCATGCATAAAAATTTTTATTAGACTCCCCCTAGATATGATAGTAGGATTTTAACATTCATATGAAAACATATAGAGAAAAATTAAATGACCTATTTACACAATATCAGGTTCATGTAGAACAATCGATCATGTCTTACGGTTCAATATGCCTAATCTAGAGACCAGGAATTGCAATCGCTTTTCATCCAATGCCTTAGTGAATAGGTCGGCAAGTTGAAGATCTGTGTGAACAAAATGCATTTCGATTGTACCTTGTTCCACATGTTCCTTGATAAAGTGATATCTAATGTCTATATGTTTTGTGCGTGAATGATGTACTGGATTACTTGTTATAGCTATAGCACTTTTAGAGTCACTAAAAATTGGAATACGATTTAAGGTTATGCCAAAATCTCGCAGCTGGGTTCTCATCCACAAAATTTGTGAGCAGCAACTCGTAGCAGCGACATATTCTGCCTCTGCTGTCGAAGTTGAGACACAATTTTGCTTTCGAGACGACCAGCTTACAAGTTTACCCCCGAGAAATTGAGCGCTCCAGAAGTGCTCTTTCTGTCCAGCTTGCATCCCGCGGAATCAGCGTCGGTGTATCCTACGAGTTCGAAGCTTGACTCCATCGGGTACCATAGACTTAGATTTGAAGTTCCCTTGAGGTATTTGAAAATTCTCTTGATAGCGAGCATGTGAGATTCCTTGGGATCTGCTTGAAAACGAGCACAGAGACACGTGGCGAACATGATGTCAGGCCTACTGGACGTAAGATAGAGCAGGGATCCTATCATGCCTCGATAGATCGTCTGGTTAACAGATTTTCCTGATGAATCTGCATCAAGTTTGCATGAGGTAGACATGGGAGTGATGGCAGCATTAGAGTTGTCCAAGTTGTACATCTTGAGTATGTCGTGAATGTACTTGGATTGAGTAATGAAGATTCCTTCGTGAAGCTGCTTAACTGAAGGCCTAAGAAATACTTAGTTCGCCCATCATGCTCATTTCAAATTTCTGCTTCATTAGATCCCCAAAGTTCCTGCACATTCTTGAGTCTGTTGACCCAAATATGATGTCGTCGACGTAAATTGCACTAACATAATGTCTGAGCCGTCCTTCTTGATGAAGAGAGTTGTATCGATCTTCCCTTTTGTGAAACCAGAGGAGATGAGAAAATCCGAGAGGACCTCGTACCAGGCTCTGGGAGCTTGTTTAAGTCCATAGAGAGCTTTATCGACTCTGTAGACGTGGTCTGGGAGTTGTTCGTTTACAAAACCTTCAGGCTGAGATACAAAAACTTCTTCTTTTAGTATTCCGTTGAGAAATGCAGTTTTGACATCCATCTGGTAGACTGTGAAGTTCTTATGTGCAGCGAAAGCTAGAATATCCTGATGGCTTCAATTCTTGCAACTGGGGCATATGTCTCATCATAGTCGATTCCTTCTTGTTGATTGTAACCTTTTGCCACCAGCCTTGCTATTATTCCGGATAACAACTCCTTGCTCGTCCTTTTTGTTCTTAAACACCCATTTAGTCCCTATGATAGTTTTCCCACCCGGTCTAGGTACTAGGTTCCAAACTTTTAACCTCTCAAACTAATTGATTTCCTCCTGCATTGCGATTATCCAATCTGGATCGGCGAGTGCTTCAGTTACTTTGCTGGGCTCCTTTTGACTGAGAAAGCAGGAATAGAGGCTTTCATTTATTGTTGATGCTCGAGTGGTTACTCCAGTGGAAGGGTCTCCAATTATTTGTGAGTTTGGGTGTGCTCGGGTCCACTTTCTTGTACTAGGTTGTGATGATCCAGCTGCATTTGTGTTGTGTATTGTTTCTTCACTCTGATCAGCCTGATGCTCCGTTTCTTCTCCAGGTTGAGGCATTACTGACTCTCCCGAAGAAATTTCTATTGTTGAACTAGAAGGCTGAGGAGTTTCAGCGGCTGAGCTGGATATCATCTCTGTATCTGTTGGAGGTTCACTATCGTCATCAAGGTGAAGATTTTCCATTGTAAGAGGGGAATTGTCATTGCTAGTCTCTGCTGGATCATTATTTTCTGGTGCTGCGGAAGTTGTTGGAACAGTGGGTGGCGAAGGCTTAGAGAAGAGATCCTCGAATAAGAGATCGAGTTCCATGTCGCTCAATGCATTTGATTTTGAAGTTTCGCCCACAGAGAAGGTGCTAGGTTGATCCTTTGTCAATTCTCGTAGAAGTCCTGGTTCTGGACTGATTTGTGCAGAAACAACTCGGTCTACTTCATCAAACGTTACGTTAATGCTTTCCATAACAGATCTTTTCTCCTTGAGATATATGCGATAGGCTTTTGATGTTGTTGAGTATCCCACCAGTATCCCTTCAAATGCTTTTGGGTCAAGTTTGCCTCTATCTTCACGATCATTGCTACATAGCACTTGCACCCAAAGACTCTCAGGAAATAGACGTCTGGCACTCTACGATTTATCAACTCAAAGGGAGTCCTATTGAACCTCTTGTGAAGCGAGCCACGATTTTGAGTGAAACAAGCTGTGTTCATGGCTTCGGCCCACAAGAAGTGAGGTAGTCCAGAGTGAATGAGGAGTGTACGAGTTGCTTCAACTAAGGTTCTGTTCTTGCGCTCGACTACCCCGTTTTGTTGAGGTGTTTTAGCTGCTACGAACTGTTGGGTGATTCCAAGTGATGCATAGAAGTCACTGATTTTTCTATTCTTGAATTCTGTCCCATTATCAGTTCTATTGATTTGTACACTTAGTGGTAGAGGTTTTGAGCGGTTTTGATAAACTCAATGATTAGACCTGGAGTTTCGTCCTTGGTTCTCAGAAATTTGGTCCATGTGTAGCGTGAGAAATCATCCACAATAACCAACACATATTTTCGCCCATTAATGGTCTGAGTGCACATGGGTCCACACAGATCCATATGAATGAGTTCGAGAGGTTTGGAAGTTGAGGCTATGTGTTTGGTCCGGTGGGATGCCTTCCTTATCTTTCCCATTTCACAGCCGAGCAAAGATGCTCTTTGTGATATCTGAACGAGGGAAGTCCTTCGACCAAGTTTTCTGATCGCAGTTTGTTTAGGTCTTTGAAGTTGAGATGGGAGAGTCGCTGATGCCAGAGATCGTTCTGATGTAGAGAGGCTCGAGAGATAAGGCATGTCGGTCGGACAGTCTTGAGATCAATGGAGTAGAGATTAGTCTTCCTGTGTCCAGTGAGTAGCTCTCTTCCATTGTTATCTGTGACACTACATTTGTTGTCTCGAAGTTCACCTTGTAGCCTTTGTCACAGAAACGTCCTATGCTGAATAAATTGTAGCTCAGTCCTTCGACGTAGGACACTCCTTTGATGGTTAGCCTGTCATGGATGAGATCACCCGTTCCTAGCATGGATGCAGATTGACCGTTTCCGAAGTAGACCTTCCCGAGAAATCCTTCAGAGAAGTTGCTCAACAGCTCTTTGTTTCCAGTCATGTGTGAGGAGCAACCTGAATCTAAGTACCACACATGACGGACCTGCAAAAAGATCAAGTAAGTTTTGGCACCCATTATAGATGGGCCCCCTTTTGATAGCAGGTGTAGTAGATTTCTTGTTCGTTGCTAGATTTAATTCTTTGCTAGATTGTTGGATAGCTGGTTTAAGAATCCAAGCGTGACGATTTCCTACAGGATGCAGTTGGGATTTCGGAATCCAAATCTGTTTTTGACTTAATTTCTTGTTCGGCTTGGTCTTGGAGGTGGTGTGTTTCTTTACTTTAGATTTAATAGTATGATTGGATGGCGTGGGAGATATGCCCTTAGAACGAGTGCTATGTGACGTGGAAGCGCTTTTGCTGAAATGACTGTCACGAGGATGGGAAAGTACATCATTGTTTACATGACAGAATTTTGATTTTAGGGAATGAAATAACGAAACACGTTCTGCGACATTACAAGAAGTCACTTTGGAAATGCAAAAGATTTTGAAACATGAGAAGAAGGGTTGGAGACTGGTCTCTTCTTCTTATTAGGGACTGTTGTCTTCTTAGCTGAGCCAGATCGAACCTTCTTCGCTTCCTTAGATCTCACGCCTTTGTCTGTGGGTACATGTGATACAAAGTTAGTGTGAGATAAAGATATTTTCTTCGTAGTTTGCTTGCATTTACATGTAGAGGATTCTGGAACAGGACGGGAGGTGGAAGGTTTGTAAGCGTCAGGAAAGTTTTCAAGAGTATAAAAATAGTTCTCTCTTCTTCGTGAGCTTTCTTTTCCGACTCTAGAGAGGCTGTCAAGTCACCTATTTTGCGTATAATCTCTGGAATATAGATAAATGAATAAATAGGTTTAGCATGTTCGTCAGTGCCTTCGGGTCCAAATGGTGACATGTAATCATCAGAGAGCGTTATCTCTCTAGTTTTGTAGCTATTATTGAGTTCGTCGTAGTCACACATGATTTGAGCCCATTCTTTATTCCTCCGTTTTTGTTCGTCAATTCAGTCACCTCACTTGATCCTACGAAGGGCATTAGTCGTTCAATGCTTAACCAAAACATTTGATGTTGTACAGAGAGAGTACTGTATCTGTTTCAGGGTTAGTGGTGTATTCAAATCCCAATCCTTCGCGGGGATCATAGAATTCAACATCTTTAGGTTGGCTAAGGAACATGTTCGTTCACTTTGACGTCTTTTGGTGTTGATGTCTTCTAATTCCTTGACTTTCTTGTATAGACGTACACGTTAGTTGGTGATTAGTTCGTATTGAGACAATACATTTACACGTTCTTCCTCGCTGTCTTTCAAGCTTCTACACATATCGCTAATTTGCTTTTCCTTGCTTTCTAGAAGATCTTCTAAAGTCTTTGCTTTATTTTCAGACAAGGTCAAGGATTCATTAAGAATAGCTATCTCTTCCTGTTGTTTGTTTAACAAGGCATAATTTTTGTCGAAATTTCTTTGGAGTTCTGAGTAACTTTTACGATGCATGGAGAGTTCGGCTATCCTACGTTCAAGTTTAACGAAATCATTTAGGGATGTAGTGTATACCTCCAGGTCGGATGAAGAGACATCCGTCCTGTCTGATCCGATGGCTGGCTCATCCTCGTCGGAGTCATCTTCAATGCTTTTCACCATGAAGGCCATTTCTTCTTCCTCCTCGTCAGATGTGTCCTCCAGCCATTCCTCTTCCTCAGCCACCAAGACAATTCCCGCCTCCTTGCATTGTGAGAGCTGAAATTTTTTCTTGTAGTATTCAGTGTTTTTCTTCTTAGGTCGGAAGCATTCAGAAGCAAAGTGACCCGGCTTGCCACAGTTGAAGCACTTCTTTACTACTTCAGATTCTTAGTTTCAGCCTCTTCAGGGGCAATGTACTTTTTTCCCGCCCGAGGTTCGTTGTTGTTGAAGGAAGAAGACGATTTCTTGGCGCTCATCTTATTGGTGTATCTGAGATCATTGCCAGTTTCTTTCTGATGGATTCGAGTTCGTCCTCAGATTCTTGTCAAATTCGGCATTGTCAGAGGTGTCAGATTGTACGACCTGCTTTCCTTTAGAAGTCCTCGAGCTCCTGTTGCTTGACTTAGAAGTCACGAGTGCAATTGGTTCCATGTCGACGTTTGGTTTTCCTTCGTTCTTGATTTCTTTGGCATACTGTGAGTATTGTGAGAGATTATCGTGTAGGGAGTGAATATCCATAGCGTCCAGATCTTTGTTCTGTTGCTTAACCAAACTGCAATCCATCCCCACTCAGGTTGAAGTGTGGAAAGGAACTTGATGTTGTGTTCGAGATTGGAGCGCTGGATGTTGATCTTTCTCATCTCGTTGATGATGGTCAAGAACCGAAGGTAAACATCTCGAAGTTCTTCCCCCTCCTTAGCTTTGAAGGAGTCATAGGCAGTAAGGATGCTGGACTTCTTAGACAGATTACTAACTTCTGTTCCAACCATCATTTTGCAAACTTCATCCCAAATTTCCTTTGCAGTGACCATTGCATCGACTTGTTTGTAGACATCATTTGGTAGGGCCTGAAGTACGTAGTGTCGTGCAAGCTTGTCTGCTCTGGCACGTGCTCTCTCAGCATCATTGTATCGACTGGGGTCCTTAGGAGTTCTCCTCTCTGGAATTGCAGGAACAGCATCGGGTTGAGCAGGGATGGTGGTCCAGAATTGAGCAGGTCCTTCAAAAATGGAGGAAAGCATGTCGTTCGCGAGGTCTACATCCTTGATTTCTATGAAGTTGATGAATCGTTGCTTCCATATGCCGTACTCTCCCCATCTCAGTAGTGGTGCACGGTTGTCAGATCCAATAGCAAGACCGTCCATGTTTATGTTTGGTAATGATCGTTAACGCGAGATATATCTGCGAAATGAAACGCTTTAGTTTTGAATGATATATAGTCAAGAATAATTTCTAGTGTTGAGTCTAAGTAGGTAAATTCACATAATGAATTCTGTCGCAATATAAGAATTTGATGAATTTAGTGTACTGCTCGAGGATGGAACGATTGGTGTTATGTGAGATTGAGAATTTTGTTCTACTCAATTTGAATGCTTGATCGATTCTAGTATGATATGGACACAAGCTCGGCAATTGGTCCTAAGTGTTGAGAATTGGGCAATTGAAATTGAGTTAAGATTTCAAGAATCGGACGAAAGAGTTTCGAAAATGTGAGTTTCGATCGAAAGAGGGATTTCAATTTAGATAAGGTTAGTTTCGATCGAAAGAGGGATTTAGATTTTGATTTGAAAAAAAAATAGTTTCGATCGATAGGAATGAGAAGGTATCGGGCGATCTTGGTCCAAATTGGATTTGTTTCGATTGACTAAGATTGAATTTGGCTAATTTGACGATTGAGTTTCGGGCGATACAGCAAATGAGTTGGACTTTCGCCGAGTATTGTATCGGTCGAAACGTAGCAATTGGTACTGTAGCCTTTCGGGCGAAACGAATTGGGCTTTCGCCGAGAATTGTATCGGTCGAAACGTAGAAATTGGGAATTGTAGCCTTTCGGGCGAAACGAATTGGGCTTTCGCCGAGAATTGTATCGGTCGAAATGTGTAATTGGCGAAAAATTCGTCGAAACTCAAATCGATTGGACTTTCGCCGAGAAGTCTATCGGGCGAAACTGTGAAATTGGTGAGAGAGGACTTAAAATTCAAATCGGTTGAAGCTACTCACAATGGGTTTCGATCGAAACCTTCAAACTCAAAAGTACTGTTCTATCGGGAACAGTTCAGAAAAAACAGATTTCCAGACTCGTTTTTGCTCAAATCCTACTCAAACTTGACTAAAATCAACGTGAAAGAGCATGAATGTTCTCAAAATCAGTTTTCTAACATCCTAGGGTTAAGAAATCACTGAAAACGATTGAAAAACAACTAAAAAACAGTGAAAAATCGAAAATGAGTTTTTCTAGCAAAAACTTCTTCAAATCACGTCGGAATCGAGCAAAACTGGATTCAAATGGAAGATATTGATCCGCGTTAGGCTCTGATACCACTTGTTGGCCCTTTTATTACCAAACAAGGATCAAAAGAAAGGTTTGAATGTGTAAAACGTGAAGAACACCTTGAGTGCGTGTTAGTGTGTGTTTTTCTAAGGAAAAGTACAAGGTGGCTTACCTTTTTAATTCTTTTGATAAAACCCTAATTAGGGTAATTGGGGCTTTATATACCACAAGTATTTGGTATATTAAAGCCCAATACAAAACTATGACTTAATATCATAAGTCACCCCAAACTACTACAACCCACTAAATAGACAAATTAACCCAAGATTACATAAATAAAAGGATGCTACTAAATATTCCTAACATTATTCACAAAAGTAATCATGCAGGTACTGATTCATAAGATAAATATGTCACTAGGTACTTTTCTCTAAAATCCCCATAATATATTTCACATCTGACATTTGTTATTTATTTGATAGAACTTTATGCTCAACTTAGTGGGGTCGACGGTCAACTTTGCTCCCTCAGTTCTTGAATTTTATCTTGGGGGAATTTTCTGTCAGGCCCTAGTAAATTTTTAATTTTCTGTTCAGGCCCTAACACAAAATGAATAAGTTTAAAGGACCTACTTTATGTAAAATTCGACTGAAGGACCAAAAAATATTATTTGACGAAAATATCCTTACTCAGTTACAGTATATTGTTACTTTAGGAAACAGACAAGTTATTTTTCAATAATATTATGTTACTCAGTTACAGAATATTGTTACTTTAGAAAACGACATTATTTTTCAATAGTATTGTGTTACTCAGTTACAGAATATTTTTCTTACACTGAATCGAGCACAAAAGAATTCGCCTGCCCCATCCAACCGATTTCGACATGTCATGTTGGATTCATTATGATATTGACGACGCACGAGGTAGAATTTGCTTGTCTAATTAGGGTGCAAGTTCGAGAATATAATGGTAAATCGATAGATTTCGATATAAAATGCAAGTAATCGATATAAATTCGAGGTACCCATGAGAAATCGAGGTCTATTTTACATTATTGAGTCAATAACGCCGAAATTTATGCAGTTTTCATCTGTTTTTTAGTGTCGTTTGTGATTTTCGTTCTTTTCTCCCGATCCATTGGTTGTATACAGAATGTGTTATTTACGACAAGCAAGGCGTTATTACCTTTCAGCGACGTGTTACTCCTAAGTCAACATTGGTTATAACCATAAGACAATTGTTATTTTTTGCTATGTTAAATTATTTCTTTTTACACGATTTAGGGAAAATATAATATTTGTTTCTTGCAACTAATCGGTATAATTCGAGGTACCCATGAGAAATTGAGGTCTATTTTACCTTATTGAGTCAATAACGACGAGATTTATGCAGTTTTCATCTGTTTTTTAGTGTCGTTTGTGATTTTCGTTCATTTTCTCCCGATCCATTGGTTGTATACAGAATGTGTTATTTACGACGAACAAGGCGTTATTACCTTTCAGCGACGTGTTACTTCTAAGTCAACATTTGTTTATTAACCATAAGACATTTTGTTATTTTTTTTATGTTATAAGTATTTCTATTTTACACGATTTAGGGAAAATATAATATCCGTTTCTTGCAAGTAATCGGTATAATTCGAGGTACCCATGAGAAATTGAGTTCTATTTTACATTATTGAGTTAATGACGATGTGATTTATGCAGTTCTCATCTGTTTTTTAGTGTCGTTTGTGATTTTCGTTCTTTTTCTCCAATCCATTAGTTGTATACAAACTGTGTTGTTAACAATATTAATCGTTATTTCTAATGTAGAATGTGGTATTTTTGTGTGAAGATTTGTTATTTACTAGAAGAGATGTGTCATACGTCGCTAAGTGATTTAGAAAAACAAATAAAATAAGTTCAGCTCCGGCAGCCTGTGGTTGCCGGAGACGACTTCCTCACTGCCTTGCTGGCAAGCTTCTTCCTTCAGGCGATTTGCGAGCGGTTTGCTTCGCGAGCCATGAAAATACGTTGTATGCTTTCGTCAGCATTTGAAGATTTTGAGTTTAGGTCGATTGTTGAAGATGATGGTATTTAGTGTAAATTTGGCAATATAAAAGGATAGATACGTATTATCGCATAAATTAGGTTTTTTTTTCCTAATAATTTAGAAAAATAGGTCCTTATCACTTAACCAAATTTTAATAGGGCCTGGACCCAAGTTCAAAATTTTAATAGGACCTGACACATAATTGACCCTTTATCTTTCAAAATGAAATAACTTAAAACTAAATATAGTTTTGATGAAAATTTATCTTTCAAAACGAAATAACTTAAAACTAAATATAGTTTTGATGAAAGAAAATTAATTCGTACATACATACATACATAATTTATGTTCTGGACAAAAAAATCGAAGAACTGATCACCTTCGACCAACCTCTAAATCTTGAACCATAGATGATGAGTCTTGAGTTGGCGGTGGATGTACTTCAACATCATCAGCATTATTATGATGATGATGATGATTCTGCTGCATACACTCTCTTGTGTTTCTGCTCATTTCCTCCATAATTCGCAAGTATGCATAAGTTCTCCATCCTATAATATACAAAAATTACCAACTTCAAATCAAATCAAATAAGAATTCCACAATGGAAAAAGATATATAGGCAAATTACTTACCATGGACGTGATAAGGAGGTGGAAAGAACTGCAAATAGCACAATGTCGCTACGACAAAACCTGCATAATAATAATAATAATAATAGTAATAATAATCACTCAACATTAGAGTCGTTCTTCTTATGTTGCATAGAAAAATTGATCCAATATGTACAGAAAAACCAACCTATTAAACCTCCAACAAATACATCTGACCAATGATGCCAATAATCATTAATCATCACAATACCCACAAGAGTGGCAATGGCCAGAGGAAGTAGAACAAGGCATAGTTTTGCCACGTGTCCCCTTCGATCGAACGCCTTTATCTTCCCCGATAAATAAAGGGATAGAAACCAAAGGCCCGCAAAAGACCCTGAAAATAATTTCGTAATAAACTCCTCAGAAAACATTCTTCACAAATTACGATATCGTAACGTTCTCTTTTGTGTGTGTGCTTACATGAAGTATGTCCACTAGGAAAGCTTTTGAATCCTTCTCTTACAACGCGCTTTTCGCCATGGCAAATGGCATCTCCCAATCTATCGTAAGCCTATTCGGAAAGAAAATTCAAACTCACGATCATATCATATAACTTAATTAACTTGAAAGGCATTTCGGGTAATTATCAAAATATATATATATATATATATATATATTTACTTCTATTCCATCGGGGAACACCTCCAAAAGAAGTCGGGCCTCGGCCGACCCGATGCATCTTTTAGCATATCGGTGATTACCCCAGTAATTAACGCCGAGAAAAAAAGCCCTACAAAATAGTATAGAATTCTGATAGCATACAACAAAGAAAACAAGTGTCCACACTTACATACATACATACACACACACACACACATATATATATATATATACACACATAAACACAAACAATCTTCATACCTAATATTGCATTATGAAGATCATATACATCTCTTCGCCGACGGTAAATAGCAGGAAAACAACGATTGGCAGAAGAACAGCATACATCTATAGGAGAGAGAGTGAGTAATAGAAGCAATTTTTTTAAGTCCATCCAAAGAAGCAAAATGATCTCAGTTGTTATTGTGTTAGGTACTTAAAAAAAGTTCTTACAGGGACAGTCCAAAAAGGAATGGTGCTGCCCTTCAGTGGATATCGAAGTTCAGGCATCATATCTCTCCCGACGAAGCGGTGAAATGGGTCGATAAGATTTAAAGAACCTGAGATGGCACAGAGTAACAAAAGTATCAACCAATCATATGCGTGCGTTCTCGCCAATCTCACTCCGTGGGATCTTATGGTGTGTGTTCTTGTTGTGCCTTGGGCTTCCATTTCAAACTATATATATACAAAACAAAGCAAATAATGCAAAAGATTAATTCATTCTTTCTGCATACTACATAGTTTACAGTATGCGTATGTATGTATATATGCTTCCTTTTTCTACATATACCTGATGGTTTTGAAATGTAATCAATGGGGAGTGAAGTTGAGAAATCCATCTTGGGCACCCTAAATCGTTGAAAAAATCAAAATAAAACGACATGGGCAAGAACTTTAAGTTAAAGATTCAAACTTTATCATCAGCTATATTATATCCAAGCAGCGTCATCAAGATTAATAGGGTTATATATACAGTCAAGAATCAGCATTTCATCTTTCAGACAAGTGAGACGAGGACAAACTAGGAACGAAGAACCCCTCTAAAATTACCACAACAGAAAAGGGATCTGAAATCCCGCCACGGCATGGTAGAGTTGGTTTATTCGGACAAAGATGAAATAAGAAAATCAAATAATGAAAAGATCGTTTAAAAGTGTCCACGTATTGTCCAGCTACGATTATCTGATTAGTGCCGACCACTATAAAAAAAAATTAGAGAAAATAACTAGCAAGCAATCCTAAGAATGATTGACCATGTTCAAAATAAACCATTAGAAAATAAACAGTGGTGGACACATAACATTGCCTGAAAACACACGAGAGTAAAGAGATGGATGAAAATTACCTTGTCGAACGCGGTATGGTAGAGTAGATAGAGAGCCTTGGCGAAAATGGCAAGCGATGGCTTAAAGAAGAGATTCGTTTCGTATGTAGCTAGTAGAGTCTTCGTTTTGTGTTTTGAGGTGTTGGATTAATGGGGTGGCCACGTGCCATAATTGATTGGGACGGGCAAAAATTCGATTGGGCATGGTACGAGATTTTCAAAGTTAAGGTTACGCACTTCGGTATGAGTCTTTAAATTAAATAAAATCGATATTAAAATTAACAAGAATGTACAAGACGGGAGGACATGTGGCTGAAGATCCATGTCTCATTTTGACAATAATTTATATTAGTACTTGTTCGCACAATGCCTGTTCTTAGAATTAAAAAAGGGTCCTACTATTCTAGGAGTGGGGCGTTCGGGATCGGATATTCGGGTTTTACCCGAATCCGATCGGGTTCAGATAGTTCTTGTTATTTGTCGATCGATTACTCGATATGCATTAATTATTAATCGGATTGGGTATGTGGTAGTAATTTACTACCCGAGCAGGTTATTCGGGTACCTTTACCATGCCCGCTAGATGGAAAAAAATTGCCTTTTTTGATCGGCAAGTATTTATTTAATATTACCTTACATATTACTTAAAATATTAACATTAAACTCCTTTTTTCCTTTTTATATGGGGTATGTAATTGGTAAATAATTAATGTTTAACTCTATATATAATTAGGGTGGTGCAAATAGAAAAAGGTGGGTGCCAATAGAATTACCCTTTATTTTATACCTATGGGTTAGTTTTAAATAAAATTTACTAATTCCCTTCTAAATATAAACTATCTACCTACAAGCACTAAATAATTAGTTATGTATTATGAAATATGATGGGATAATATTAAAGATGTGGATGGTCTTGGATTATTTTTGAACTATTGAAATTTGGAAAGTAATATGATTGTAGATATTAATTGAATGTAATAAAATTAGTTGAGTGTTAATGGTGATAAGATGGGAGTATAATTATAGATAATATGTATTAAGAATTGTTGAATAAAGAAGCTATTTATCTTACTTATATCTTTAATATTATTATAATCATAATTAATAAAATAGTTAATCGTTATAATATTTTTATAACACGTTATAAGCACGAACACGTTCCGAACGAGTTTGATGACCAAAAGTTTTTATGCTTATACCAATCGTACATAAAGCATTTGATGTAGACTCACGAATGAATCATAGCTACTTCTACAAAGGCACCACGACGGGATGTAAACCGTCTAATGTATGATTTAAGGCATAGGGGCGACCCGGCAAATGACGATCTAGGGAATACCCTAGCGTGATCTTAGCTGGTGTAGGCCAATTGTAATGGTAATGAAAAAGGACAATCACCAGATAGAGGGGCGACCTGGTTTGTGAATGCCAGTGTAGTCCAACTATCATATTTTTATCCATTTGGATTGAGCTCATTATATGGTGGTGCGTAGTAAGTAGCTAAGGCCCTGAGAGAAATGAGAAAGAAATGAGAATGATATGAGAATAGGAGTGATAGTAAGCATTGGCGCGGATGCCTATGCGAGTTTGGCACGTGCATGTCATCCATATTTCCACTTACTGAGCTTTATAGCTCATTCCACGTTTTATGTGTTGTAGGTACGATCGAGTTGGACGTTGAGAAACGTCACGACTAAGGCAGGTTGACGGCGGTACTCCAGGGTCTTTTGAGGGCGAAGCTGTACATGGATGACGACCTGTGGAGCTAAGAAGTATTAAAATATTATAACGTGTGAGGTTAAGGTTTTTGTAAGATAAGACGTGTGCGAATAAATGTGGTGAGAATATGACGTTTATATTGTGTGCGATTGTGTAATATTAAATTATTAAATAAAAGTGTTTTCGTAATCGGGTCTTCCACAGCTTACGTTGCGAAAATCAGCCAAACTAGTTATAGGAAAAGTGTGTCGTGACAGTGTGGTATCAGAGCTTAGGTTATAGATTTTGTAGACTGTCCATGTACGGCGCTCTCAAAAGCCTGAAGGATCAGCCTTGCCTGTAAGTTTTATGATTTACTTGTGATTAAATGTGAATGTGACGTGTTTGTTATGTGGTTAATTGTAGTAAGAAAATGACTAGCGAACATAAGGAATGTGTTGGCGAGTCAAGTCGTGGTGTTGTACCTGAGTTCCCTACGAACGAACGAGACTCAACACTCCTACACCTTACCCAACTGATCCAACAACAATCGGATCAGATTGGTGAACTTAAGGATCAAGTCAGCGAAGTAAAGATCTGATCTATAAGTTTATCAATGATCGAAGTTCGTCTGAATATCATACTACACGTATGGAGACAATAGGAAAGATATTCCCCAAAACTGAAACATTCCAACCTCTGTGAATGTCATTAACCCTGCTAGAAAAGAGGTCCAAATTACTCAGACTCAGAAAGGAAAGAGAAAAGTAGAGGATGGGTCGGAACAAGAAGTTAACAAGTAGCATCGAAGCTTCGAAAACCCCAGCAATGTTCAGACTACTCTCCCCACTCATGCTCCAGACTTCGTACCCCAGTGCCCACAATTCGGACGAAGACATCTGGGCATCTGCTTTTCGCAGACTGCCAACTGTTTTAAGTGTGGGAAGTTGGGACTTTTGCAAGAGTGTGCCCGAAGAATACTCTAGAAATCAAGCCGATAAGACAAGGTCACCAACAATGTCAGCTGAGTATATATGCTCACATCTGAGGAGGTTGAGACCAACCTTTCCATGGTGGCAGGTACTTTATCTATACACGAAATATACACGAAAATCTCGACATGCATTTTAGTAGATTAGGAAGTATTTATTTTCAGGAAAAGCAAACTAAAATGAAATTTCCAAACTTCTCTCGTAACCTAAAGACTCAATGGCATCTGAGAACAAGTTATGAATCTTTTTCCCGTATATGTAGTTGATGACAGGGGAATTACCTCAGTCAGAACCGTTAGTAATTGATAGTTATGCTGATATGCATATTCCGATGATTTCACGAGATTTCTCCGACCAATCATGATCAAAGATATACTTTCTTTTCATTAAATGTTCTCCCGTTCGTTGAAGTATAATGATGAAGTTCCGCTCCATTTCTTTCAGCCGACGATTCGAACCCCTTGCATCCAAATAAACTTTTGCGCTATTATTTTCTGGTCGTATTATTAGTTGTACATGAAGTTCAATATTCGAGTTGCGCAGCAGAAGCATAATGGATATATGTGCTTCATAATTCTGCTTTGTATAATTTCATAACCGTTCATATTATCTGCCAGTTCTATCCCAAGTAACACAGAATCGATTGAAGCAGTTGTCGTGAGTGCCTATTGAAAATTTATTATCCAAGTTCGAGTTGATTGGAAAGATCCGCATTGACTTTTACGATCTTGACTCCTTTATGAAACATATTTCCTATTTGAACTTCAGCCGATGAATGCGCATTTTGTTCCAAGCCTCTAGAGATGAAGAATAAGCTTATCGTAGTTTTTTTTAGGGTTTATTTATTAGACGGATAAACTATAGTTGGTCGTTGATAGACCCTCCCTTTCAGCAATTGAGAGTTCGAAGAGAGTTATAGAAAAAAAAGTTAGGATATCATTTCAGCCTCCGATGAACCAATTATATTTATAGGAGAAAACGACAATACCTAACGATCTTTACAGCTCATCTGCCTCATTAATGTGTCAGATAATTCTGACTTATAAGTTCGGTTGCAGTACTGGAGAGAATCATATTATTTTCCTTCTCGAGAAGCAATAAGGGCCGAAGAAAATCCGTACGTAGATATTTCCATGCCGAATAAGTTGATTATCTGATCGCCTATGATCTTCTATATCCAGCGTTCGATCTCCGTCCTAGAACCACTGGGATTTGTTAACTTCACAAATCTTATCGGCTCAGAAGCTTTAAGAAACTTTTCGGGTATAATTGGATGATGGTCAATCGCCTAATCGCTGTCGAGAATTGTTCCACGTGGCCTGATTCGGGGGCGAAATCCTTTTTAAGGGGGGGGGGGAGGAGAATGTGATACCCGAAAATTTAACTATGGGATTTGCAATATAATTAGCGGTGCAATGGTTAAATAGGAATTTGCGTAGATTATTTAAATAAAGAAATTTGGGGAGTTTGGGTGAAAACCTTATTTATAACACATAATTATTTTGAGATTGATGTGTGATATGATGCTTTTATGCTCTCATGCTTTTAAGTGATTTATGTGTCTACATGATTTTATGTTATGTGATTTATAATATCATATATGTGAATATGATTTATGACTTATGTGATGGTATTAAGACTTAGAAAAAAATTGGATAATATCTATATAAAGATGAAGAGTTAGAGAAGACTCGGCATAGTATGGACCAAGTTCGATTAATAGTAGTAAGAACAAGAATCGTCCGATTTCTATATAATTCGGTATTGAAATCGCCGAGTAACAGAAGGTGAATCGGGCGATAGTATGATTATGTGTTAACTAAGAATTTACCGACTTGAAGGACCACAATGATAAGAATCGCCGAGCCATTCATAACTCAAGAATCGATCATTCTAAGCCCTATAAATAACTATTTTCGCCGATCAAATAAATAACAAGGTTCCAATCGGGTGATCATGACGTGGTCCTTAATTAATTAACTTAGACCAAAGCCGATCGATTCCAAGGTAAGAAATTTGAGCAACATGGAAGTAGGTTTAGACCAATCATATAAGGACTTGTATCGATCGATTTTCGTGAGGATGGGATTCGACCGATTTCCATACATAAAATGTTGAGATCGCCGAGAGCAAAGGAAGTAGGAATCGAGCGATTGTTGTATATTTAATGGTTAAACCAGATTGGAATTAAATCGGCCGACGAATTTTGAGAAGGAGGTTTCGGCGATCATAATATATAAATACTAGTTTTCCCCGATGTAAATTGGAATTAAACAATACTATATACTAATTAGAGTAGAATCGTACGATTTGGGGAACATGGGGAGGAAATTAGACTAATCACAATTAGATAAAGTTGAAGGAAAAAAAAAGTAAGTAAGGGTTTTCGAAATTATTGATAACCCTTAAAGTGAATGTTAAAGTTGATACTAAAGCATAACTAATATAAGGTTTAAAATATATTATTTGGGGCTTGTGATGGCATTAGGTAAATGTCATTATTCTTTAGAAACTAACATACGATAAGAATGAGAAGATAACTCAAACTTCCAAAAGCTACCTAAAACTAAAAGTGACATTATAATTGCAACCTTATGGATAGAACATTGAAAGAAAAATTCATTAGACGAAATTTTCAAAGAACGAGTTTAGAAAGAAGGCGAAGGAACTCAAATAGTAACCGTAACGCAGCTTCGATTCGGTAAGGGTCTTACTATAACTTTTACATTTCTAATTAGGGTTTGGTTTGTTTAAGAGGTATTAGGCACGAAAATCTCATAAGCTCATATTCTTTAGGGTTTTGAGTTTGGAAAGATTTAAGATAAGTTTTAGGGTTCTTATTGATTGTCAAAGGGTTCTTGACAAATAAGGGTTCGATCGAAAGTTTTTATGAATTTTGAAGAAAGGATAGAGCGTATAAGTTTTTGGGATAGGTTGATCATAGGAGTTAATCTTGAGTAGAAGAAGACTTGAAGCTCTCGCTTGATTTTGAAAAGATCAGTAGAGCGTCCGGGCTATTAGAAACTTTGGAGGAATTCAACGATTTTGAAACTAAGAAATATAAAATTCGATCGAAACTAGGGTTTCTTAACTTGGATCTAGCTTTGACCTAAGTGAACATCTCGGCGAATAGAAGTTTCAATCGGGTGAATTGGTGTTTAGTGGGACACGGCGAATGTAAGCATGCATGATGAATCGGGAAACTTGGTTGCATTATTTGCAATCGGGCGATTCCAGAAATAAGCAATCGGGCGATCTTGAACTTTAGAGGAATCGGGCGACTCAAAGATGGTATGGAGTCGGGCGATTTCATAAGAAACATGCGGCGAATAATGATGCAAAGCATGGCAAATCGGATGACTTTGAAGTTTGGAGAATCGGGCGAAATTAGGATATGAACATGACAAATCGACCGATGGGAACTAGTCTAGGCAATCGGGCGATTCAAGGCATGAATGAATCGGGCGATGGAATTCATGACAAATCGGGTGTTTTATATTTTTGTCGGGATGTTGTATGAGTTAGGGCTGACCCGACTTTGACCATGCTTTAATAAACCCTAGGACAAGTTTAAATTAATATCAAGTCAATTGTTAGAAAATAAGACTATGCAAACTTAACGTGGGCTAGAATCGAGCGATTAAGGGATTTCTAGCAAATTAGTATAGTCCAAACAATTTAGTTTGACTAATTATTTAATGAAGGCATGAAACTATGCTATGATCTTTATGTCTAAAGGTCGAACAATAGTAAGTTCCCGAAGCAGTAAGTGTACTTAGCACGGATGATAAGTAAGTGATAATTTCACCTACAACACATAATTTGTTTTATGTATGCTTGTATTATGTGACTAAGTGCTTTGATGTGAATACGTGGTTATGATATGTGAAGTGAAATGATATTACATGTTTTTGCATGGTAAGTATTGATTGCATTATTTACGTGACATGAGCATGTGCATACACGAATTATGTGAGGAGTTAGGAGTATGAGTATGCACAGTATATGAACGCATGAAGGCGAATATGTTCGTCAGTTTTAGCATTTGATGTAGACTCACGAATGAAGCTACTTCTACAAAGGCACCACGACGGGATGTAAACCGTCTAATGTATGATTTAAGGCATAGGGGCGACCCGGCAAATGACGAACTAGGGAAATACCCTAGCGTGATCTTAGCTGGTGTAGGCCAATTGTAATGGTAATGAAAAAGGACAATCGCCAGATAAGGGGTGACCTGGTTTGTGAATGCCAGTGTAGGCCAACTATCATATTTTTATCCGTTTTGGATTTGAGCTCATTATATGGTGGTGCGTAGTAAGTAAGGGCCCTGAGAGAAAGGAGAAAGAAATGAGAGTGATATGGGAATAGGAGTGATAGTAAGCATTGACGCGGATGCCTATGCGAGTTTGGCACGTGCATGTCATTCATATTTCCACTTACGAAGCTGTACATGGATGACGACCTGTGGAGAGGTGTTATGAAGTATTAAAATATTATAATGTGTGAGGTTAAGGTTTTTGTAATATTAGACGTGTGCAAATAAATGTGGCTGTAGAATATGACGTTTGTATTGTGTGCGATTGTAAAATATTAAATTATTAAATAAAAGTGTTTTCGTAAATCGGGTCTTCCGCAGCTTACGTTGCAAAAAATCCGCCAACTAGTTATAGGAAAAGTGGGTCGTGACAATTTTGGAACGTATACATGTTGATATTTATGGGCCGATACATCTATCATGTGGACCATTTAAAATTTCATGGTATTAATTGATACATCAAGTAGATGGTCCTATCTATGTTTATTATCTAGGAGGAACGTGACATTTGCCAGACTTGCTCAGTAGATTCGATTAATAGCACATTTTCCTGATTAACTAATAAAGAAAATACGCCTTGATAAGTTGGTGAATTTTACTTTCAAGACACTTAATGATTATTGTGTCTATTTGAATTGGTGTTGAGCATCATGTGCCACATATTCATACGCAAAATGGTCTTGCAGAATAATTGATTAAACGTGTGCAATTAATTTGCAAAGCCGTTATTAATTAACTCCAAACTTTCATAATCTTGTTGGGAACATGCTATAGTACACGCAACGACACTAATTCACATCAGGCAAACAAGTTATCATTGGTGTCTTCCATATGCAAATGGTTTATGATCAGGAACTAGATATTTCCCATCTAAGAAATTTTTGAATGTGCGGTATATGTTCCAATTGCAACACCACACGCACAAAGATGGGTACCTCAAAGGAGGTTGGGATATATGTCGGGTTTAATCTTAATTTATAATAAAATATTTAAACCATTGACTGGAGATTTATTCATGGCTAGATTTGCCGATTGTCACTTCGATGAATCAAATTTTTTAGGGGAGAAATAAACAGCCAAAAAGGATATTAGTTGGAATGAATTGTCATCAAATCATTATGACCATCAAGAAGAATGTAACTAAGTTTAGAAGATAATTCGTTAGAAAGCTTAGCGAACCAATTGCCAAACGGTTTTGCTGACCCAAAGAGTGGCTAAGTCACATATTTTAGTTGTTAATGCTCCTGCAAAAAATTGATTTTCATGTAGAACAAACAAAGAGTAGTATGAGCCTACACCACAACTGAAGCGTGGTAGGCCCTCAAGTTACAAAGATAAAATCCTCGAAGAATAAAAGGAGCAATATAAGAAAGGTATGATTGACGATTTATCGAATGGACGAGAGTCGATGGTATAAATGATGTTGCAAAACTCATTAACCTGAACAAATTGAATCATAATTATAATGAAGGGATTCTCGATCAATTAAGCCCAGAATGGAATTAGATGGAACCGAGATGAAGTCAACGTTGACAATAAATTCTCATTTAATGTAGCGCTACATTGAATGAATGAGATAAATGAGAATGAGGATCATGAACCAAAGTTTGTAAAGAAATGTAGACAACGAAAAGATTGGCCAGAATAGAAATATGCAATCGAGACAGAATTAAAATCACTTGAGAAACGAAAAGTATTCGGACCTATACCGTTTACCAAAAAATGTAAAGCCAGGTGGATATGTCTTCACCAGAAAGAGAAATGAAAACT
This sequence comes from Craterostigma plantagineum, assembly GCA_027422505.1. Lineage (NCBI taxonomy): Eukaryota > Viridiplantae > Streptophyta > Magnoliopsida > Lamiales > Linderniaceae > Craterostigma > Craterostigma plantagineum. Next base: position 24,281 of record JAPQWV010003211.1, read on the forward strand.
CTAAAATTTTGAGATATAATGCACAGTTTGTCGCACAAGGTTTCTCGCATAGACCTGATATTGATTATGAAGAGACATATTCTCATGTGGTGAAGGCAACAACTTTTAGTTATATAGTTAGTGTGGCAGTACGATAAGGACTCGATACGTGTCTAATGAATGTTGTCACTGCTTATTTATGTGGCTCACTTGACTGTAACATTTATATGAAGCTTCCGGAGGGATTTCGACTGCCAGAAAATTCAGGACCGCGAGATGAGTACTCAATTAAGCTAAACAAATCGCTTCTATTGATTAAAACAATCTGGGTGAATGTGGTATAATCGTCTAAGTAAATATTTATTGAATGATGGTATAAAAATGATCAACTTTTCCCCTGTATATTTGTGAGAAGATGTGAAAATATGTTTGTTATTATTACGGTATATGTGAATGATACCAATAGAACTGGAACTCCTGAAGAGTTATCGAAAGTTGTTGATTGCTTGAAAAAAAAATTCGAAATGAAAGATCTCGGTAAAAACAAAAATTTCGTCTTTAGCTCCAAATTGAATATTTAAAGAACGTGAGTATTTGTATATCAAGAAGACTTAAAAAAATATGGTATTACTGGAGAAAGCTCATCAATTGGATACTCCAATGATTATCCGATCATTAGACGTGAATAAGGATCCGTTTTAGACCACGCGAAACTGATAAGGAATTAAATGGTCCTGAAGTACCATATCCCAGTGCCATTGGAGCACTAATGTATCTTACGAGCGTACGCGGTCTGACATAGCATTCACTGATTTATTGGCAAGATACAATTCTTTGCGGACTCGTAGACATTGAAATGGAGTTAAACGAATATTTCGATACCTTCAAGGAATAACCGATATGGATTGTTCTACTCTAATAAATGAAAGAATATTTAATTGGGTATGCAGATGCCAGATTCCTATCTAACCACATAATGCTCGATCGCAAGCGGTTATTTACATATGGTCGAACTGCGATTTCGTGACGGTCAGTTGAACAAAGTTGAACTGCCACTTCGTCTAATCACACTGAAACATTAGCAATTCATGAAGATAGCTGAGAATGTGTTTGGTTGCGATCGGTTATTCAGTATATGCAACAAACTTGTGGATTATAATCGGAAAAGCTGCTTCCGACGACTTTATATGAAGATAATGCAAATGTATTGCCCAATTAAAAGAGGATATTAAAGGGGATAGAACAAAACATATTTCACCAGAATTTTTTTTACACATGATCTGGAGGAAAATGGTGATATTGATGTAAAACAAGTGCGATCTAGCGAAAACTTCGCAAACTTATTTACAAAAGCACTTCATCCTATCATTTTTAGAAAATTAGTATATTCAATCGGAGTTCGAAGACTTCGACATTTGAAGCGATGTTATCATCAGGGGAGAAATATGCATTGCACTCATTTTTTCCGTCAATGTGTTTTTTTTCCTAGGGGGTTTTCCCAGTAAGGTCTTTAATGAGGCAACAATTGGAAAGCGTATCAAAGTAATTATGTACTCTTTTTTCCTTCAATAAGTTTTTATCCCACTTGGTATTTTGTAGTAGATTTTAACTAGGCATATTCTTTGAAAAACAAGGGGGAGTATTATGAAATATCATGAGACAATATTAAAGATGTGTATATTTTTGGATTATTGTTGAATTATTAAGCTTGGAAGTATTAAGATTTGGAGGTATTATAATGAATGTTTTAAAATTAACTGGGTATTGATGTTGATAAGATGAAGTGTATAATTTTAGTAAATGTAATTAGTTGTATTAGTGAATATGTAGTAGTATAAATAGGTGATGGGGTTTTAAATGTATTAAGAAGTATTGAATAAATAAGTTATTTCTCTAATATATTATAATCATAATTAATAAAATAGTTAATCCTTACAATAATATTGTAACATTAAGTATTTTTAAATATTAAAAATTTGTCGAATTATCGATACGCATTAAACGTTGATAAGTATAATTGGATAACTGATAGATTATTTTAGATATTGACTAGATGTATTCAGATTAATGGTCTTAAGTATTTTTAATAGTAAAATATATAATTAGAATTGTATTGAAAGTCACTCCAAAATATGATTACATTTCTTTGTTTACATCACATCTTTCGCATAAGCTTATTATTAGTAGTATAATTAACTCATCCTATGTATACGCAATATATCAAGTTATTTATATTTTATATTATTAAATAAGTTATTTAAAAAATTTAAACTAATGATAGATTTGTAATAATCTAAAATATAACAGGACTATCTAACAGACCAAAAAAAAGCTTATACACATCCTCACCCTTAATATATTAGAATAGATAATGTCTGGAAGGACCATTTTATTGTATTGAATAACTATAGTTATCTTTGTTTTACAATGCAAATAAGTAGTATAGGGCTAGATAGTAAATAACACTAGTAAACAAGCTATGAATACAACTAGAGCAAGTGGTGTTGAGGTATGTGAGAAACTTCACCTCCGTCTTCGTCGCCAGAACACAGTTCTCCTGCGGCGGAATTTCAAGCCAGGTGCCACTACCTTGACCCCTTTGAATATAGGAGAAGTTTGGTCTTGCACCATACCAACCTAACCATCCTCCTAAAACGGAAATAAACCCTACGTTTTCTTTCTCTTCAAAACATTGTTGAGCCTGAAGGTTGCTCCGTCGCGTCTTTTACGTGAAATGAACGAGAAGTGAAAAATTAGTCTCAACCCCTCTGAAATCTTGGGTAAAGGAACGATTTCTCGAAGGGAATAGTTGTTCCTCATTCGCAACTGCAGTGGAGGAAGGGAGCCGTGAAAACACCACATTGGAAGAGGCGAGCAAAAACTGAGAATATGGCCATGATCCGTGGGTACAAGGATCCATTCGACGAGGGGGTATTGTCATGAACATGCTTCAACCATATCTGATGAAGCATTGGAGATGAAGAAGATGATGTTGAAGGAGAGATATTCGTTCAACAAAAGTTTAGGACGAAAGGCTTAAAGGAATTATAGATGGTTTGGGCTGAAGAGAGACATATGATGCTAGTTCTTGGGCCTTGGTTTTGGGCCGAGAATATATTTTATAATATAGTTAAATTTACTATGGGACTTATGTTAAACAGCCCAAATACTATTTGATACGGACTAAAACTAAATGGGCCTGAAAAATTCAGAAAAGACCCGTTAGGCCCATGAGAGAATATTTAATATTTAAATAATGATAAATAATAGAGATAGGGATCTTCAGGGACCTCTGATAGGTAGTTGACGACCCAAGAAGAATAAAGCATCCTCAGTACGCTTCCAGGTGAAAAGACAGGTAAGAGGTGAGAAAAGCTGCTTCTGACCGGACTGCAAAAAGCTGCAGGAAAGCTGTCAAAGGCTGTCTCTGGCAGACGGCCTGTCACACTGTCCATCACATTGTCCAGGAGGTCATATCATCAGGAATCTAGGGACGTATCTTCAGGCAATGCCCAAGAGCCTCCTATATAAATGGGACTTCATCATTCTTGCAAGAATCATCATCAGAATACGAAAATACTCTCTAGTTTCTCTCTTTTCAGTGTGTTAAACATCTCTTTCGATCCTTAGCATATTTAGAGCAAAAGTAAGGATTATTTGAGTGTGTAATCTTCAAAAGTATAGTGAAAATGAGTTTCCTGAGCGCCCGTGGACGTAGGATCTGCCAAGATCCGAACCACGTACATCTTGTGTCCTTTCTGTCACGTCCCAACGTCCCTTTAGGTTCCAACACGTCCCAATACGTCCCACACACGTCCCAACCACGTCCCAAACACATCCCAACACGTCCCAAACATGACCCAACGTTCCAAACATGTCCTAAACAAGCCACAACGTCCCATTCATTTTCCTTACCAATAAGCACCTTACGCACGGCCCTACAACTTTGTAATAATCAATTCTCCGGCTATATAAATTTTCTCCGAACCACATATAAATTTCTTTGATTGGGATAGCCCCACATCAAATGGCGCCGTCTGAGGGAAAATTTGGAGTTGAAGGCGTGAGTGGTTTTGCCTATATTGTGCGAAGCTGTGCTCAACTTTCCTTATTCCTTTTTTTTTCTTTTCTTTATTTCCGCTGGGATGAGACGAAAGACGCAAAGAACTGATGGAAGACCCTCTCTGACGAAGAATTGGTCCCATAACCCGCAGGAGCTGCCAAAGCGCAACCGAAGCTCCTTAGACGTAAGGCCGTCTGCACCACCTTGACCGAGTGGACGAAAGAGCGCAGACCCGAAGCTCCCACTTCGGAACCTAAAGGCCCAGCTCCGCAGGCAAGAAGACCCAAAGCTCCCCCTTCGGAACCTAAAAGCCCAGCTCTGTGCTGGCAAGAAGACTCGAAGCTCCCCCTTCGGGACCTAAAAGCCCAGCTCCGACTGGCAAGAAGACCCAAAGCTCCAGCTTTGGGACCTAAAAGCCCAGCCCCGCCCTGGTACGAAGACCTGAAGCTCCGCCTTCAGAACTCCCAGCTCCGCGCTGGCATGAAGATCCGAAGTCCCACATTCGGGACCTTCCAGCTCCTCGCTAGCACGCGAAGCTCAGTGGAACCCAGAAGGAATCTCCACGCTAACGTCCGAAGATCTGCGGGAGATACAAGCCAAGCTCCTCGCTAGTACGCGAAGGTCCGTGGAGCCTAGAAGGAATCTCCAAGATGACGTTCGAAGATCTGCGGGAGATACAAGCAAGCTCCTCGCTAGTACGTGAAGATCCGTGGAACCTAGAAGGAATCTCCAAGCTGAAGTTCGAAGATCCGCAGGATATACAAGCCAAGCTCCTCGCTAGCACGCGAAGGTCCGTGGACCTAGAAGTTATCTCCGGGTCGACGCTTGAAGATCAGTAGGAGATAAAAGCACAGTTGCACGAGGGCACATGAAGATCCGCGGAGGCATCCCGCGTTGATAAGGCTCTTCGCCGGGACTTGAGGACCCTCTAAAATCTCATTCTGTATTATATGTTATTGTGACCATAGTAAACATGTGCACCGCCCTAACAATTGTTATTGATTGAAGGATGTGATCGAGAGGCTTATCCTGTTGGAACACCTGAAAAGATGCTAGCCGCAGTAGTAAAGGTTCCTGCCTCGGTCGCATACGAAGGTTCGCTGTTGAGGACCTCCAAACCAGCTCCGCCCGAGCAAAGGAAGGCCCAGTGGATCTTTTATAGGACCTCCACGCTGGTATGAGAGATCCGAGATGCTAAGGACCAGCAGGTCCTACCCTTTTCAGCGACAAAGGAAGGACGAGGACCTCCGCGCATATATCAGCATGTCCTGACATCAGTCGGGAGACACTCCGTGTGAAAGGGCTCTCAGCTGGACCAGGGCCCTCTGACTCACATTCTCATTTATATTATCAATACCTTAATAAGTGCATGCATCATACTAACAACTAATATCATTTGAAGGATGAATCGGAGGTCCCAGCTAAATGGGACATCTGAGGAAGTTTGTTGACCATGGCCTCGATGAAGGTCTGGAGGTAGCCGAAAAGGAGTCCGGGGATCTGTGCCGACTAAAGACAGACAACCCCCGCATCTTCCAGATAGGAGCTCCAGGCAGAGGAGATTCCAACTTCCAGCAAGGCCCAAAATCATACACCTGAGCAAGGCCCAAATCATACACCTTAATGCCCAGCTACGCATGGGCACGCGAAGGCCCGTAGGCCCGTAGGTCCCCGAAAAGCCTAATCTCCGTACCGGCAGGAAAGTCCCGAAGCTTCTAAAAGGGGTCTATAGTCTCAGCTGCGTGCCGGCATAAAACATCCTAAGGGCTGTGGCGCCCGAAGACCCGAGGGAGATAAGGCCCCAGCTCCGCTCAGTCATTCGGAGATGTCAGGACCCGCTGTCCTTGTTACCTAATTCTAACGTATCCTATGTGCGTAACGATGCTTCAACTTAAAAGAAGTGCGGAATTGCGTACGAAATTTTTCCATTTATGTAGTGGAAGTCGTTTCTATACATGACAAAAGAATTACATGAATTCCTAAATTCATACGAATCCTAGTTACACGAGATGTGTATACATGCACAGCAAAAGAATCCCTATGCGCCCGGCCTCACAAGGTCGTCATCCATGCACACACTCCCACCCCAAAAGCTGCTGGAAGTGCCAAAAGATTGCCTTGCCATCTAAGAGATCACGTACCATGGTCGCTCGCACCTACAACACATAACGTAAGGGGTGAGCGATATGCTCAGTAAGTAGAAATCATGCATGACGTGCACGTGATAAAATCCCGCAAAGGCAATCCACGCCAATGCATCCTAAGTCTCGTAGATTAAACCCAATCTCATATATTTTATCTTTTAGGGCCCTTGGCAGGCTTTTACCCAGGCGTACACCGTAAAGAGCTCTATCCAACCACGGGCATCAGTCCAAAGTATGAGGGCATCAACCCAACCATACTAAAACGTGAGGGCATCAACCCAACCACGCTAACAGGGATATAAGGGCATCAACCCAACCATGGTAATCCCCCGACGCATCAACATCGTTCGTATACTGGCGATGCATCAACGTCGCCGACGGCGCATCAATGCCGTCTCGGTGCCCCGGAAGCCGCCCCATACTTAACTTATGACTTGATTGCCCACTTCGGCAATTATCTTTCGCTATTTGCGACATAATCATGCACGCTCATCATTTTATTACCCCAAGTGTTTCGTGCATGCTCGTGCATATGCATAATGCCATAATGCTTACCTTAATCATGAAATCACGTTACATATACTCACAACATACACATAAGCACGTAGGCACATACAAACATGTTATGTGTTGTAGTTGGATTTCCACTTACCTGGCGTCCGTAGATTAACCGCTACCGTCTGGTGAATTTCCTAATATTTTGTCCTTTAAACATAAAAAGTGTATAAAGTTAGTGTATAAATTATATTAATTGACCGTGTAAATTTTCGTTCGAACATTCTATCAAAACAGCATTTTGCCTATACCGAAAATTGGCCCTAAAAATACTGATAGGCTATTTATGATCGGGCGTTGAAAGAGCCTATGCTCATTGAAATCAGAATATTTTTCTTATTAAATGGTATAAAAATATTTTTCCTCAAAAGGCGATTGTTTTTTTTTTATAACTTGAAAAGTTTTTTTTATCTAAGGCGTTCAATCAGCGACTTGCATGGAGTTCGCGAATTGATTCTACACCCTAATAGTTCGCGAATTGTTGCCTTCACAGTGCTCTATTCCTAATTCGCCAAATACCCTAGTTCGCGAATTGAAATTTTAACACTAGGGTTCGCCAACTTTATCAATCGTGAAACATTTAGCACCTAAAAGTTTCGCAAACTCTACCTACCTTTCATCTTGATTCGCAAAAATGCATCTCGGCTCGCGATCCTATGGTTCTCGAATCTCTCCTATGGTTCGTGAAGTGCATACTTCGCGGACCCTAATTCGCTAACCTAACTTAGTTCGCGATATGTTCAGCCCGTGAAATTCTACCCCTTATGATTCGCGAAGCATATCCGCTACTTTTAATTCGCGAAAAGACTCTACACATTATTCGTGAACCTTTGCATATGAAGCCCTTGTTCGCGAAATCACTTCCCTATTAGTTCGCGAAGTTTGCACAGTACATAATTCTTGGCTTGTTACTCAATTCACGAACCTTGCTACTTCGCGAAGCCATGCATTAGAACCCTTAGGATTCGCCAACTTTTGTTTTGCGAACTCTTTCTCAGTTCGCCATCCTAGAGTTCGCGAACCTCCTTTCGCCTATAGTTCGTGAATAAACATCCCATACACTTCCCGAATTCTACTCGATTCGCCAAGTGCTCCATTGATTCGCGACATGTCACGGAGTTCGCGAACCTCACCTTGCCAAGGGTTCGCGAACTAGAGTTCGTGAAGTTTACACTTCACGACCTCAACTTACCAAAGCATCTTCTGACCCGCGAACTACCAAATCTTAAGATCAAAACATGCCCCTTTTTTCTCAAGATCATGTTTGAAGATCATATGAACTTCTAAAACCCCAAAGAAAATGAACGAACTAAAGAGTACAAGTTTTGGGTAGGTTTTCGTGTGCAAAGACCCTGAATATACTAGATTTGAGCATGTAACCTAAATTACAAGCTAAAACGTAAATCACTTAGTAGAATTTTCATACCTTCCTCAAGCTTAAGTTCGAATTCTTTTCCTTCTCTTTCTACTTGTGTCTTCGTTAGTTCTTGCTTAATGAGTTCTAAAAGTGTACGTTTGGATAGATATTGATATGGGGCTATCCCAATCAAAGAAATTTATATGGTTCGGGGAAATTTATATAGCCGGAGAATTGATTATTACAAAGTTGTAGGGCGTGCATAAGGTGCTTATTTATAAAGGAAGTGAAAGGGACGTATTAGGGATTTGTTTGGACATGTTTGGAACGTGTTGGGACATAAAGGGACGTTGGGACGTACTCGGGACCTGCTTGGGACGTGAAAAGGGACGTGACAGAAAGTGGGAGGCATGGGTATTTTGAGGTCGTATAGGTCCGCGAACGGTGCGGACCTAGTTGTGCGTGTGATCTGGTGCAAACGAGACGTAATAAGCACGTAAAAAGAGAGAACAAGAGATTACGTGGTTCGGATTCATTTGAATCCTACGTCCACGGACCGCACTCAACACTTTTCATTATCACTTTTGAATATACACACTCAATCCTCTCTTTTCTCTCTCTTGAATACATGAACGTGGAAGAACTATAATTTTCTAAGTGTTTTTCATGGTGAGAGTGTTAGAATGTTATTATTTGTGAAAAATGATGAAGTCCTCCTTTTATAGGAGCTCGCAACGGCTGGCTGGGCTCACATCCTAGGATTCCTGGTGACAAGACCGTCTGGGACAACGTGAGGTGCAGTGTAGGACGTCTGTCAGCAGTCATAGCTCTTGTGCTGTCCCATCAGTCACGTCCTCCTACAGCTTTTACCTTTATAAAGCGTACTGGAGAAGCTTCATTTCTCCAAGGAACCACTAGCGTATTGAAGAAGCTTCGTTTCTCCCGGGGCACTACCAGCTGGCGTTGGAGGTCCCGAATTACGTCAGCTCCCGTTGTTAGTTTCCTAATGTAAGGTCCCTAAAACCCTTATTTCCTGTTGTTATCTCCCTTAAGTCTGTTGGAGGTCCCTAAAAGTCTTATGGAGGTCCCTCAAAGCCTTATTTCATGTTTTTATCTCTCTATTTTTCCAAAACTCTAGTTTCTATCAAAATTTTCTAATTATCACCTTAATCTAAATTATTTTCTTAATTTCGCCTGCCTAATTTATGTCCGTATCAACCACTCCCCTACTCTAATTTGTCTTTTGGGACAAAAGTGAATTAGAGTAAAAATCGTAAGGCATGCCATAAAATAAGGGATCGTAGGTCATACCTCCCTTATCGAAAAACATTTGTTCTTGTCTTTGGAAAGACGCGTTTCCCTTTCTCTTTTTTTCTTTTTTGCCGCGGAGCTAATGCTTTTCGATCACGTGTCTTGGGTTCCTGACGCAGATATGACGTCCTCATAGTGGGCTATGTTGACCGATGTGGAGAAGGGAACCATCTCCCAAGTTCCCCCGACTCCCCGAGCCAGCGCACCCTCTGTAGCTCCCTTTCTCCCTAGGATTCGAGTGGTAAGGGACGTTCACGAGGAGATTCCTCCTTCTGCAGGGACGGCGGGTGTCCCTGCGGTTCCTTCTCCTATTAGGGAGGCTCAAGAAGTTCCCATCATCACTGCCCCTGTTTCTGGTGTTAACAGAAAACACTTCATCAAAGGGTCAGAAAGAAAAGCAAAAAAGAAGTTACGTCCTTTTTTCTCCTTGTGGCAAAGATGCTGAGCCTCTTATGGGACCTATAGGGACCTCAGTGGACGAGTTCCTTGCTTCTGTGGACCATCTGACAGAGATGAAAAGATGGGCCTGCTAAGTCGTTGGGTGCTCCCTGATGATCAGAGTGCCATCTCTCCGAGGTTTCTTCTTAGGTGGTGGGCCACGTAGCATTCGGACTGTCTGCAAAGTCTTCAATCCAGGACCTGGAGATAACTAACTAGACAGAGTTAGTGGAGCAGCACGGGGAGAAATGCGGAGCTTCCTGGAGAAAGAAGGACAAAAATTTAACTCTCGTGAAATAGTACGAGGAGGGTCCCTGAAGCTCCTTTTCTAAGGAGAAAGAAGAGATGCCGATTCCGCGGGCATGACGGAGGTGCAAGTGGCTGCCCACTTGGTGACGCGGAGGCTGAATGTATTCGCCTTTGCCAGCACCATCTTCTATTTGAAGGACTTTCTCTCTTTGAAGGATTTCGGGCCGTGTATGCTCTTCGGGACCTCCCTTTTCCTGGATGCTTCCAGGGAGATCTGCAGGCCTCCGCGGACCCTTATTTTTGGCTTCCTGCTGCAGAGAAGCATGCAGACGTCCTGGTCCGTTTCTGATATTGTTGATCTTTCGAACGTCGTCACCAACTCCTGATGGCGGAGCTCCTCTTCGAGCCTTGCACTTTGAAGGAGATCCCCAGGTCCTGCTGCACGTTGCTCCTAGCTCCCTGGGACACCCTATTTGTATGGACCTCACCTTTTTCATCAAGGTGATAGCCTGTAAAAAAATACTTTGTCATTATTTCCTTTCGGGACATAATGGTGTGGGGAGCTTAACTCCCCATGTTCGCATGTTTCACCGGAGTTCCCTTTCTCCTATATTTATTTTTGTGCTTTGCATCCTTTAGGGACCTGATGGATGTTCCTCGGAACATCATTATCGTTGCATGGTAATAGTGCCAGCTCGCTTAGATGCTGGTTATAGCGCCAGCTCGCTTAGTAATTCGTAAGCCAAGTACGAAGTCATGCCTGGGTTGCAATGACCGTCGTCATTGTCCTCAGGTGTCATTTGTGCTAGGCTCTCTATGTCCTTAGCGATTTCAGTATTTGTGTAGACACTTAGGTCTATAAATATGGGGATCCCCTCATTGATTTACCCTGGTTATAGCGCCAGCTTCGCTTTGGTACCATTCACGTCGCTGGCTTACTGAGAGCCTTTGATATCCTGTACACCGCAGCCCGTCAGCGGCGGCATCTTGTACACCCTTATGGGCATCATTCACATCGCAGATGGATTATCTTTGACGTCCTGTACACCGCAGGTCCGTCGACCTTTGGCATCATCACACCGCAGATATATCATCTTTGGCGTCCTGTACACCGCAGGTCCGTCGACCTTTGGTATCGATTATATTATACGGTGCACCGTTTATTATATAGTAAAATATTTATATTCCGACAAGGCGGTATTTCTTTAATGACATCAATAGTTTATCCTGTTATAGCGCCAGCTTCGCTTAAATGCGTGGGTATAGCGCCCGCTCGCTCACATGCGTGGATATAGCGCCCGCTCGCTTAAATGCGTGGATATAGCGCCAGCTTGCTTAAATGCGTGGATATAGCGCCAGCTCGCTTAAATTGCACGGTTATAGCGCCGGCTCGCTTAGTATCCGGGCTCCTTGTTGGAGGCCTAAATTTGAAGTAATGGCGAAATAGAGCTCTTTTCTTCTCGGTTAACGATGAGGTCCCTGGCTCCAGATCTCCGGAAGTTCGGACCTTCGACCGCTCCTGTGTGCAATTTCGGGCTCTGGATTGGAAATAGGATTTCCCCTGGCCTAGAGCTCCTATTACGATAGGGACGCGAGCCTTAAATGGAGCTGGCCCTTAGAGGATGCAGGGGTTGTCTGCCTTTAGTGGGCACAGATCCCCGAGCTCCTTCTCGGCTACCTTCAGACCTCAGTCAGGGCCATGTTCAACGAACTTCCTCAGTAGGATGGGCCCTTCGGTTTCATCCTTCGAATGATAGTATTGTTAGTACGATGTATGTATTTAATATGGTATCGATAATATAATAAGAGTGAAATTTAGAGGGCCCCGGAATTCCGGCTAAGAGCCTCCTCATCATGAGATGTCTCCCGTGGATCTTCATGTTTATCTTCCACAGATCCTCAGACCGGAGTTGGGCTTTTTTCTCCCGTGGATCTTCAGACGTCGGCGAGGAGCTAGCTTCTAGGTTCCACGGACCTTCGCGTACCTTCATGCCAGCACGGAGCTGGATTTTTAGGTTCTGCGGTCCTTCATGTGCCAGCGCGGAGCTGGGCTTTGAGGTCCCCTGACCTTTGTATACCATTGCGGAGCTGGGCCTCTGAGTCCTTCAAATGCTCAGGCGCATGATTTGGGCTCTGTTGGACATCGGAGTGCTCCTACTATGACAAGGACATGAGTCCTAAATGGAACTGGCCCCTATCTGGAGGAGGCGGATGTTGTCTGCCTTTAGTCGGCACAGTTCCTACGGACTCCTTTACAGCTACCTTGGACCTTGCTCGAGGTCCTGATCAATGAACTCCCTCAGATTCGCCGCTAGGATGAGTCCTTCGATTTTATCCTTCCGTGGATCTTCATGTGTCCGCATGGGACTGGGCTTTTATCTCCCACTAACTGCCGCACGAGGCTGACTTCTAGGTCCCAGGATCTTCGTGTGCCGCACGGAGCTGGCTCCTGGGTCCCCAAGATCTTCATACGCCAGCGCAGAGCTGGCCTCTGGGTCCCAAAGATCTTCATGTGTCAGCGCGGCACTTGGCTTGTATCTTCCGCGGACCTTCGGACGGCAGCAAGGAACTGTCTTCTAGATCCCACGGACCTTCATGTGCCAGCACGGAGCTTGGCTTGTATCTTACGCGGACCTTCGACTGTAGTGGGAACTGTCTTCTAGATCCCACGGATCTGGGGACCTTGTTTTGGATATTCCTTCTAGGTTCCACTGAGCTTCGCGTGCTAGCGAGGAGCTGGAAGGTCCCGAATGTGGGCTTCGAATCTTCATGGCAGCGCGGAGCTGGGAGGTCCTGAAGGCGGAGCTTCAGGTCTTTCGTACCAGCGCGGGGCTGGCTTTAAGGTCATGAAGGTGGAGCTTCGAGTCTTCTTGCCAGCGTGGAGCTGGGCTTTAAGGTCCCGAATGTGGAGATCCGGGTCTTCATCTTTTCCTCCTTTCGGCCAAGGTGGTGCTCATGGCATTATGTCCCAGGAGCTTCAGTTGTGCTTTGGCAGATCCTTTGTGTTATAGGTCCAAACTCTTCGGCAGAGAGGGTCTTCATCCCTCAGTTTTTGCGTCTTTCTTCTCATTCCAGCAGAAATAAAGAGAAGAAAAAAGAAATAAAAAGAGAGAACAAGAGATTACGTGGTTCGAATTCGTTTGAATCCTACGTCCACGGACCGCACTCAACACTTTTCATTATCACTTTTGAATATACACACTCAATCCTCTCTTTTCTCTCTCTTGATACATGAACGTGGAAGAACTATAAATTTTTCGAAGTGTTTTTCGTGGTGAGAGTGTTAGAATGTGATTATTTGTGAAAATGATGAAGTCCTCCTTTTTAAAGAGCTCGCAACGGCTGGCTGGGCTCACATCCTAGGATTCCTGGTGACAAGACCGTCTGGGACAACGTGAGGTGCAGTGCAGGACGTCTGTCAGCAGTCATAGCTCTTGTGCTGTCCCATCAGTCACGTCCTCCTACAGCTTTTTACCTTTAATAAAGCGTACTGGAGAAGCTTCATTTCTCCCAAGGAACCACTAGCGTATTGAAGAAGCTTTGTTCTCCGGGGCACTACCAGCTGGCGTTGGAGGTCCCGAATTACGTCAGCTCCCGTTGTTAGTTTCCTAATGTAAGGTCCCTAAAACACTTATTTCCTGTTGTTATCTCCCTTAAGTCTGTCGGAGGTCCCTAAAAGTCTTACGGAGGTCCCTCAAAGCCTTATTTCATGTTTTTATCTCTCTATTTTTCCAAAACTCTAGTTTCTATCAAAATTTTCTAATTATCACCTTAATCTAAATTATTTTCTAATTTCGCTGCCTAATTTATGTCCGTATCAACCACTCCCCCTTGTCAGGAACCGAAACCTTAAACCATTCATGCATTTATGCATTCATATAATTAATTTGAGATTTCTGTAGATGGAAATAAAAATTAGTTTAAGTTAGTCCAAATTTTCGAAATAAGTAGTTATTAAAATCAGATTTTTGCAAAGTCATAGTATAAAGTAGAATTCTCAAATATAATATATACATTTCGAGAATTTCATTCTCGATAGAAAGAAAATTGCGAGAAAATTATAGGATTTCGAGATTTCAAGAAATTATAAGATTTCGAGAAAGTGAAGTGTTGTGGGAAATCCAATTCTCGATATAAGAATTCGAAGTAAGGGATTCTCGGGTGATTATTAATAACAATATGATTGGTAGTAACAAAGATTTCGACAAGGGTACAGGAGGAATTAAGTTTCGATATAATAACCTAAGTAGAAGAGGTTTTCGTATGGTATTGGATTAAGAATTGAAGTTTTCGATAGTTACTTTAATATCAAGTTTTAATCAACAAACCTAAGAAACCTAGAATAACACGTGGAAGCTTTCTATATTATCGTAAGTATGACTAGGTCTCTCTCAATTCTAGAAGAAAATATGTAAAGTATGCGTTAACTTACATGTCAGAATTTTGTGATGATCAAAAAAGAATGAATACTATTGGTAGAAATTAATTTAGGAGAGAACAAGTTTTCGATAGAAGAGATAACTATAAGAAGGGGTTTTGTTAGCATGGGGGTAAATACACCTGCTTGTTAATCACTTTAAAATATCTACAACACATCGAGTAAAAATCTCTCATAAATAAAATAAGAACAGAAGAAGCTTTAGGAGGAGTGGAAGTATTAAGCAAACACAAACTTCAACAAATTCGAGGTAAGACTGTCATATGATGTTTGTATTATTTACACATGCATATAAATAGGAACAATTATGATGGATAACTATGATTAAGTGATTAAGTATATATATATATATATGTGTGTGGTAGAATTAAGATTTTCAACAAATAAGAATTAGGGTTTTCAATAATATTTTGGTACAGTATAGTTATCACTTTTAAATGCAGGTTTCGATATTGATTAAAAATATAACTTCTAAGCCAAGAGTTTAATATAGTATAAGTAACGAACAGAAAGGTAAAGGCTACGGATAGGAACGGTCATACATAAGAAAAGCATGCATATCACGCACGCAATCATTATAGGAATTTTGTATTTAAGGATAAAATAATTGTATAGGTCATGATTCTGATAAGGGCAAGGGAAGGTTGATTAGCGAATGGGAGTAAACGAAACCTGTGAGTATGATATGCAACATGTGTTTGTTCTATGCGTTTATGTGTTTATGCTTTATATGAATTTAGTGATTTATAATTCTATGAATACGTGTTATATGGATTGACTGGGCTTATACGCCGCAATAGCTCTGATGTGCTAATTGTGACTGGATTGATTTTTAGGATATATGTATGGACTGTTTGGGCCTATGTCCCGTAATGTGCGCTTAGGTAACAAAGGTGATTTGATAGATTTATGAAATGTGTGAAATAAGGATATGGGCATAACATTTGCATATACGTAATAATGAACGGAGAAACCGTTATGACTGCTATGACAATCGGCGACACGGATGGTATGATACGGATGCTACGGCATATATCCCTACAAATCGGGGGATTTTACAGAGTCCTGTACAGGCAATACGTATCCCTACAAATCGGGGGATTACGACATGGTTATAGAGTCTCATGCATGGGCGCCGACGGGCCTACGTACGAGTCTAGCCAGTCTATAACGGGAGTATCAAAGAAAATGACCATATAGAATTTCATTGACTTATAGGTTATATGAATGGATATGTGGACTATGATTACGTGACGGAAATTCATGTTTGAATAATGACGGTTATGTGAAAGAATATATGATTGTATGGATTTCACGTTTGATCTACGGATCTGATATGGACAATGATATGTGATGGATATATAGGATGGTAAATGATCTACGGATCTTATGGCAAATGGTATATGAACGAGCATGATGGGTTATATGAATAGGATGTTACGATAGTTGCGGGAAATAAATTGATTATGATTACAGTTTCATTATTATATGTTATGGAAAACATGTTGCGATCGTACTCTGAATAGTTGTTTCACAGTTGTTGGTCCCTATTACACAAAACAATCTAACCTAGGATGGATTAACCACACAAATAATCTTGAAATCAAAGCAAATGGTGTGGGGTGCTTGAGAGGATAAGATGGAGGCTCAAAAATTTTCTCTCTAGAATAGAAACACTCACAAGCACACCTAACTATGTGTTAGGGTTTTCCTATTTATCCACAAGTGGTATATAATAGGTGAGCCTCTTGTGAAGGCCCATTACATGAATAACTAAGAACTAACCCAACTAAGAACTAGCCCAAAGTTTAATAAAGCAAATCAACAAAGATAATACAATGAAATTGAACACTACAAAATATTCCTAACAATCTCCCCTTAGTGTTCAATCTTCAGTTCAGCGCGGGATATCTTTGTTGGGCATATTGGAGATCTCGATTCCTAGAAAACTCCCCCTACAAGGGATATCTCCTCTTCTTGCGGAGGCATTGATGGCTCGGCTAGGACTCACTTGTTAAGATTCTCCAATCTTCTTTCTTCTCGACGCCGGATTCGTCGTCTTCGAATGGAAGTTGTCTGGTTCGGCCACGAAGTTGACTCGTCTGGTCCAGAAGAAGGTAGGCGTGGTGCGTAAAAAATGTGCCAAGGCTCCATTGAAATGTGACTTTCAAGAGCAGGGAGCTCGGTCTTCAGAGTGGTCAACACAGTAGTGGCGGAATGTGGTGGATGAGATGTGTCATGGCTCCTTCGAGTGTTCCATTATGAACATAATAGCCTGACACATAAGAATGTGCGCGGAGGTAGTGGAAGCCTCCGGCGGGGCGTAGTTGGTGGAGGTGGCGTGGATGATGGTTGCTGCTGTTGCCTGCTATACGATCTTCAACTCATTTCTTATCCTTTACTCCCCTTGAGATGATCTCCCGTCTTCGGGATCGTCACGTCGTCCGTGGGACGAGTCTGTCTCTGTGTTGATGGTGGTGATGATGGTGTGGTATGGTGTTGAGTGAGGCAATCAAGTGGGATTCTCAGGAGTAGCAGCAATTGGTGTTTCCTCCGGGTTCAGTTTTGAACACTGGAGACGGAGCAGCATGTGGTGGCGTAGGCGTAGCGTGGTGGAGTGGTGTCGGTGATGGGACCTTTTCCTTCATAGATCCTCGTTGAGCGCGGCATGGAATGTGTAAGTTCCTCGCTGATTGCTATGAGTCGGGGCTCCATCACGAAACGGGGTAACTAACCAGACGGGGGTCACAAAGACGCTCCATCGTCACAACATCGAAACATGTTGTCCGATGTGCCGCCTGTTTGCACAGGTCAGAAAAAGAACGGAGAGCCACAAAGGCTGTCCGTACGCACGGACGATGAGACAAGCTCGTATCCGTGGCCCATCGACAGTTGTGGTGAGGGTGGCTGTCGTGGGTCTTCCGCTCTCGGTCACAAGGACGTCATCAAGCGTTCGTGCAAGTTCACGAAGACCTACGGTGCGTGTAAAAGAGTGTTTGTGTCCTAGAAAATGGAAATTTCGGTGGGTGAGGACACTAGACTCTATGTGAGTGGAAGAGGTGCAGTGAGAGGCGGGGCACTACATGTTCAACATCAACCGTCTCCAAGTGGGGCGGTGATGGCTAACGTGGTTCCTCTTGTGCGAATGAAACAGCTATCTGCGAAAGGATAGCTGAGTGGTTGGGGGGGTTAATTGCCGGTTGGACCAGATGCCGCGACTTCTACTCGGGAAACGAACGAGTCGTCTCCTGTACCTATGGCGAGGTCGGGTTATGGTGAGATATGATAGAGGAGTGCGATCATCCGTCGTTGGTTCGCAGCTCCTGCAAGCGACTTACGTCATCCTCCCGAGATCGTTGATTGGATCTTTGCGTGGAGAAGGATGTCGCGCGACCTAGACCTAGACTAGAGAGGCTAGGGTAGGCTCGTTCCTGGGTTAGGATCAGGGGGGTTTACTGATCCATGGGAACTATGGTGGCGTGGCGTGATCGCGTTGAAAGGCGACCACGAGTGATGTCGACGAGGGTGGCCCAAAACTGTTGATCAGACACTTCTGAGACTCGTCAGGTGGTGGTGGTGAGGGCGTAAAGAGGATCACGGTGGCTTAGGACGTCTCCATGTAGCGCACCATGGTGGAATGGATGGCAGTGGGTGGACGGTGGAGTCTGGTACAAGAGATCCACATCGCCTAAGCATCAAGATTGGATGGCGCGCCCACTGATGGTGGTTGAACTTTTGTCAACCCTTCTTTGTAGGTCCGGGTTCTGCACGGATTTGTACAGAAGTCATGATGGTTGCTCGCTTCTCTGACATCCCTTCTTGCACGTGGAGCAACCCGTTTTACGTGCATGATGGGGTTGGTTGCTCGCAGTGCACATACGGTCATGAATGTGGAGCAACCCATGTACCATTCATGCCGGGGAGTGGTTGCTCACGTCGTGTACCAGTCATGTATGTGGAGCAACTCGGGTACCATACATGCTGGGTGAGTGAAATTGGCATTCGGAAACTCCGCTCTGAAAAGTTGGGGGTCACCTAAACTTTTTCTATAATGTGCCAATACCATCCTAGTCGATCGTTGGGTACGGTGATCGTTGCCGCGTTTTGGATTTGCCTTCAAAATTTCACAAAAAAAAAACGTCGTCTATACCGAAAATTTTGGCCCAGAAAATTTATTTCGGAATTTTTTTTTTAAATCTATCTAATGATATAAAAAAATTTTCAACCAAATATATATATATATATATTTTTTTTTCAAACTTATTTAATCGAAGGGGGGACCAGAAATTTTTGGTGGTAAAAAACGTTTAAGTGTATTTTTAAGAGTGATTTTGCAAGATCCGAAGCCAAAAATCGGTTTGTATCAAGTTTAAAGGTCGGGGTGCAAATTTTCTCGGGGGTGCGAAAATGATGTGTGCAAATGTGCGAAAATGTTGTCCCGAGAATTTCGTTGAGAGAGTGAGTTCGCGAAAACTTTGAAGTTCCGAAAAATTTCTCAGTTTGAAAAAAAAATTCTCAGTTTTTAAAAGTTTTTCAGGTTGAAAAATTCGCGGGTTGAGGAAAAAGCAGCTGTGTGAGAGAGACCGCGAAAAAATCATGAATTGTGAACTGAGAAAGTTTCGCAACTGAAAAATTTCTCGATAGAAATTTCTCAGCCTGGAAAAGAAAATTTCTCGGTTTTGAAAAATTTCTTAGTTTTGCAAAATTTCTCGGATTTGAAAAATTTCTCAGTTTTGCAAAATTTCTCGGATATGAAAAAATTCTCAGTTTTAGCAAAATTCTCGGGCAGTGAAAGTTTCTCGGCCAGCGAAATTTTCTCAGGCAAACTTTCTCGGCTAAGAAATTCTCGGCCTAAAAAAAATTTCTCGGCTGAGAATTTTCTCGGGTATGAAAATTTCTCGGGCAGTGAAAGTTTCTCGGCCAGCGAAATTTTCTCAGGCAAACTTTCTCGGCTAAGAAATTCTCGGCCTAAAAAAATTTCTCGGCTAAGAATTTTCTCGGGTATGAAAATTTCTCGGGCAGTGAAAGTTTCTCGGTTTCGAAATTTCTCAAGCCTGAGAAAAAAAAAAAATTCTCGGCTATGAAATTTCTCGGCTATGAAATTTCTCGGCCAAGAACAGTGTACGCGCGACTTATACCAGAAAAATCAACTCGTTTTCCGCTCAAATCTCACTCAAAATCGACGAAACTTGTTCCAAAAATTCAGAAAAACTTCCTAAACACATAATCAACCTTTGGGATGTCTAAAAACAACAAAATCGAGGTCGAAATCACCCAAAAACTGAAAGTGACGAAAATAATTTTTCA
>JAPQWV010003212.1:0-44119 GCA_027422505.1 Craterostigma plantagineum
GTGCTTTGGGTACATGGTCTCCAAGAAGAAGTACATCTACACAATCGACGACGATTGCTTCGTAAGTATGGCCATCGGTCGCACTGTAACAATATTATGTGCGGTAATAATATTTTGATTTGAATATAGGTTGCAAAGGATCCGTCGGGAAAAGACATAAATGCCCTCGAGCAGCACATCAAGAACCTACTCAGCCCGTCGACTCCCTTATTTTTCAACACTTTGTACGATCCTTTTAGGGAAGGGGCGGACTTTGTCCGCGGCTACCCTTTTAGCCTAAGAGAGGGCGTCCCCACGGCCGTGTCTCACGGGCTTTGGCTTAACATCCCGGACTACGACGCCCCCACTCAGCTCGTCAAGCCTCGAGAGAGAAACAAGACGTAAGATGATATTATTAAATACATGTTTCTTTTACTTTTCTCTCTTCTTTGTTGGCGATAAAATATATAAATTCAGAAAATGATACCGTCTCCAAAAGCTTTAAACTTTTACGTGAAGTGATAATTGATTCATTATGCATGGTATCAGATCTCAGTGACGAAAGTGAGAGGTCCATCCATTTAAGTAAAGTTACACGTCTGATGTGCTATATTTTAAAGAAAGCAGTCTAGACTTAAGGGGGCGTGTTGGGAACATAATACATAAATTTTGAAAAATAATATGCTGCCCTGCCGACAAGCTTAAGCTTTTAGGTGGCATTCATCGGTTATTAGACTGATATTTGTTTATTTTTTTCAATGTGGTGTTATTAGCTATGTGGACGCGGTGTTGACCATACCGAAGGGCACCCTCTTCCCGATGTGCGGAATGAACTTGAGCTTCGATCGGGAACTTATTGGGCCAGCAATGTACTTTGGGCTCATGGGAGATGGTCAGCCCATCGGACGCTACGACGATATGTGGGCGGGCTGGTGCGTTAAGGTGATATATAATTTTTGTCTCACCGGCGTCTGATTTGATAGCTAACTGTTGGGATGGAAAACACAGTCTCAAATCGGATAATCGAAATGAGTATGACTTGCATATAACCTTGTGGTTACTCTATTTATTGTCTAATTGGTTATATCTGATGATGAGATTGTGGTGTATATGTTTGTTATTTTTTAGGTGATTTGTGACCATTTAGGGTTGGGGGTGAAGACGGGGCTACCGTACATATGGCACAGCAAGGCGAGCAACCCGTTTGTGAATTTGAGGAAAGAGTACAAAGGGATTTTCTGGCAAGAGGAGATCATCCCTTTCTTCCAAGGTGTGAGCCTATCGAAAGATTCGACAACCGTGCAGAAGTGCTACAACGAGCTCGCGGTGGCGGTTAGGGATAAGCTCGGGAAAGTAGACAACTACTTTGTGAAGTTGGCCGACGCAATGGAGACGTGGATTCAAGCTTGGGATGAGCTTAATCCTCCTCCACAAAGCAAGTAAAGTGAGTTTGTAACAAGAGGTTAATGCTACGTTCTTACATAGCATGGAAGTTTTGCTATATAGATATTTTGTAATGAAGCTTTGGTTGTTTTTTTTTTTCGTTAATACTTAGCGGTGAATTGAAGACTAGGGTTGCAAACGAACCGAATCGAATCGAATACCACCATATTCTATGTTTATTCTTTTATTTTTCGAATATTCATGTTCATATTCTTTTATTGTTCGAATACTAAAATTGATTCATATTCTATTTGATAATATTCGAATAATATTTGCGAATATTCGAATATGCGGATACGAATAATTTTTTTTTCAGAAAATCCGTTTTAAGAAAATAAATAACATAAAAAAAAGTACTCGAGGGAGAGCAGAACTACGGTGGCTTGCCGCTCAAATTTTGCAAGAAGCAATTCAATCGTCTAGGGCTTTTGCTTTACTTTTAATTGTTTATTAGTTTAACTATTTTCAATTAAATCATGTGGGCTTTTCACTTTGGGCCATATATATTCTTTTAAGTATTTCATTCATATTAATATGTTAGTTTAACTACAAGTATTTATAATATAGAATTTAATATATTATATTTTCCAGTCGAATATTAAAAAAAAGCGAATCGAATATTGCCATATTATATTCTTATTCGAAAATTATTCGAATCGTAAAAAATATTCTTATTCGGATTTGATATCTAATATTCCGAATCCGAATCTTAAATTTCGAATCGAATTTCGAATCGAACAAAAAGATCCGATTCATTTGCAACCCTATTGACGACTGCTAGAAAGTACAACACTGCTTTTTCTGTATGTTTAGAGTTCTTGGAATGTGGTACCTTCGACTACATCGCAATTCTTCGGTCAGAAAGGGAAAAATTGTTCATGGAATGATTGCATGGCTTCTGTTACATAACGTCACATTAATGTTCATAAGGACAACGAAAATTTGCAGTAAGAGAAATAGACATGAGACTCCTTAAAATGCATATCACATAGGATACAAGAATCAAAATACGATTCAAAAGACAACCTTCGTTTCAGTTTCGTTTCAAAACTAAGTCACACTAATAGAAAAACGAATACGAGAACTAAGTAGCAGCAAACAAGACAAAAGAGGAGAAACAAGAATTTCTCCGTTCTCTAGTGAAAAGCTAAAGATACATTCGCATCATAAATTAACACTCAAAACTGCAACGGAAACACTCGAAAAATCAACGTAAAAAACACACAACTTTTATGCTCTGCTGCTCCATCTCTTACGTTAGAGCAAGTTCCTCTCTGCAACGAAAAAAGGCAGCAGGACAAAGTCGCAGTGCTTTGAGGCATCAAAACAAACGAATACTTTCATAAATCAGAAGTAGATTCATCTTCCGTCTTCATACGCTTTGCATGAGGCTCAGAATTCTCTTCTTCTTGGCCAAGAATATCACTAATAGCCTCTGCCCCCAAAAGAGACATATGTTTCTTCGTAATCTGACGACCCGCTCTAACTTTAGGTCCCCAATGCCTTTCAGGGTTAGGCAGAAATCGAGCAACTTTCTTAGCCTGGGCTTTGCTGAGCGACGCCACAGCTCTAGCAAAATTAGCCTGCACGTGTGAATACAAATGTGATAAATGTATTCGACGAAAAATTGTTTACGTTAATATCTCCAATCAATTATATTACCTGAAGTACTGGTTTCTTGGAAAGAATTACACAACCGGGCAGTTCTGGCGGCTGCGCTTTAACGGGATGAGTCGAGACCTAGATGAATTTCCAAGAAATTATGCACCGTAGTATATGATAATCTTTTAAGGAATGTGATGGATTAATTTTTGGCGAAATTTTTTTTTAAAAAAAAAAAGTACCCAGCAACGCATGATATCCCAAATCACATCCATGGGAGCATCGGTCTTTAGCCCGAGTGGGTTCACATGGGTTCCAGAGATACGATAGCCAGCATTTATAACAGCAGATCGAAAGACAATGGCAGAAGGAGATGTGCATTTTAAGGTCGCACAAAGATTGTGCAAGCTCAGAAACAGTGGAACATCGGGTAATTCCTTGGGTAGAAAGGTCAGAAGAAAAAAGACATCAAAGTTTTGTTCTTCACTTTGAACTTATAAAGAAAACTCACCATAGAAAACCAGCGTATGTTACCTCTGAAACTGTCGTTAAGACAGCAGATATGTGATCGAAAGCAGGGAACTTGTCTTTGTGTGCTTTCACATCGGCTAGAATTGAGCTTACCCATTCCATATCATGGATCGGAGCAGACCATATGGGCACGCCCATGTTGAATTTCTTCCCACAATCGGTACATTCTTGCAAAACTGTCGGCCCGAACCCAGGGAGATACCTTACGCTTGTATTATTCTGCAGATGTTATTACATTACGGCCATAAATTTAAGAAACAAAATAAATAGTACCACATAGAAGTGCCAAAAAGTGTGAAAATAGTTACGTTCTACCTTGAAGACAGCCCTTCCAAGTGGCTGTAGATGAAATGAGTCACAGCCAGTACATTGATAGACATACGACAGCTTCAAAGGAGTGTTCTTCATTGCGCTGGCAGAACTGCGTAGCATTAAATATCATTACATCAGAGGTAGAAACTTAATAACAGGCAAAGGTTTGTGTTTGGTCCAAAAATCACGACATTAGGCAAGTAATGTAAAGTTGAACAAGAAACTCTTACGTGTAGATACGAACAAACACTCGGACATAGAAATCTATCTGAACTGAGAGCACTGGGACAATGTAGCGCTTGTATCGGTTAGCATGGCTCTGCATTTTAATTTGAATATTATGTTGTAGAGATTGATCTAAGAAACGAGATTTTTGAACAAACGATACGAAAGTGGAGCCTTGGTATGTGTAACATTTGAGATATTAGTAGACCCCATAAAAATAAAGTAACAATCGGACAAGTTCATTTGTAGTACACAGTACAACTTACCTCAATACAAGCTAGAAGAATCCTCAACGCAAGCTCGTGGCAATATTTTCCTCGGACAGGATAAGATCCATATCTAGATTACAAGAATATAATGGATTAGTCATTAGACACAATGATTGCGTAAGAAAGTGAAACATAAAGATAACAGAAAAATTCTTACTTGGAATAGCAAACCTCGCCATTGCCACCACACAGTACAGCCATATCAGTTGCTGTGCACATTATCATGCCTCCATCAGCAACCGATTGAACAGCAGAGTCCAAGAAAACAGATGGTGCACCATAAGGATCAAGGTCAACCTGAAATGACAATACACGACATACATAAAGACAATCAAAAGGTTGTAAGAAATTCGAAAAGCATATATTCTAAGCAGTAAAGAAAGATCTAAATTATTGGTAAAGGTGATATATTTTCTTATACGTGATGTCTCGAACCAAATGAGAAAATAGCAAATAGCATACGATACTAAGCATTTACCAAAGGAACAAAAGTTCGTTTGTGTTACAAAGCATCTTCAGTTATCGTAAAAAAATATCCTTCATAAAACTTAAACCATGCGCAAGAAATCGTCATACAGTACTCCAGCATTAACATGATTATATTACTATGCCTGCCTAAATATGCTTATTGACCTGACCCGATTACACACAAAAAAGTGACACACTAATCTTAGTTAAATTAGGAATGAGGGAAAGTGCATACCACATCAAATTCTTTCGGGTGAGTAAGCATGTAAACTCTAGCATCAGTGTGGATTGATTCAACCTTTGATCGTGCCACAGGACCATTAAATTTAATATTTCTCCTGCACGATTCAACAGATGCTGCCAAAAAAAGGGTTATTAGAGAAAATTCAAGGATTATACCGTTGGCTCGCAGATATGAAATACATATGACGATAACATAAGAAAAAAAAAACATCCCAGCATTAAGACATGTAGAGCAACCTTTGTCGTTGTCCAGGGCGACAACTTGACCAATTTCATCTATTTCACGAGCATATCTTAGAGCTCTGAGACCAGAGGCTGACAGGGCCTGTTAATCCCACATGTAAACCAAGTTTAGCAGAAATTGAATTGAAATTATAGCCATAAAAGCCAACAAATCACACGAAATAAATCATAACCTCCAAAACACGTGGTGGTTTCAGTTCTCGGTTTTTTCCCTCATTGATTTTCGACGGATCTTCAGATGTGGAACAGCGCTCATCATCGTGAGCGTTCTCTTCAGAGTCATGACACTCTCCATTTATTTTTCCATTGCTTGGAACAGAAGAATCCATAGCCTCTTGATCTTGTTTCAGGTCACCATTTTCATGACTAGCCTTATGTCCACTTTTCTTTCTATTCGACAACATGGCCTCATGCTCTTGTTTTCGTTTGGAGATAAATGTTCTCAGAACAGCAATAGAAATGTCTCTGTTATTCACCTGGCAACATATCACCATTATTATCAAACATGTCACCACGAAGCGAAGTCTTTGGAAAAAAAAAAAAAAAAACAGAACCAAATTTCATTACATCAATTCAATGACAGAAGAAAAAGATCATCAATTGACGCCATCCCCAAAATTAACATACACACAGGAGAACAGTTAAATAACAAAGATCACGACATACGCAGACTCTCCCCTGTCTACAGTCCCACAAATGAA
This sequence comes from Craterostigma plantagineum, assembly GCA_027422505.1. Taxonomy (NCBI): domain Eukaryota; kingdom Viridiplantae; phylum Streptophyta; class Magnoliopsida; order Lamiales; family Linderniaceae; genus Craterostigma; species Craterostigma plantagineum. Next base: position 6,017 of record JAPQWV010003212.1, read on the forward strand.
ATCCTCAACAAAAAAATAGGGTTATGAAGAACCAAAAAGAAAAAGATAAAACCGAAAAGAAAAAAAAAAGAACCTGCGTTTTGTTATAGAAGACTTCGTTTTTCTTGTGCCTGAGAATCTCAGCCTCCCCTTCTCTAACCACTTCAAAGTCATCAAGGTCAATGGGTGCCTCGGCTGACATCTCTTCTTCCAAACTGCTCATTTCTTCAACTGATTATATCCTTCAGACCGAGAATGCAAGAGATTCAAGCGGTTATAAGGTCGTGTGTGTCGGGAGTGTGAAATTGCGGCCTATGAACCATGATTGAACAAAAACCCTACTTGTGGTGTTGATATTATTGTGTGGTTTGATGAAAGTCTGAAATTTATATATTTCTTTATATATCTATTATATATTTTATTAGGCGTTTGAGATTACTCCAAATTGTGCAATTAGTTTGTTAATTGGAGTAACTTCACCTAAATCCTTAGTTAAATTTTCTATCACTTAACTCCTCATGTTAAGCAAATATCACTTAAGGACAAATTCAGAACTTTAAGGACCAATTGGACAAAAACACCCTTCGACCTTATATTGTTACGATTATACCAAGAAGTTTAATAAAAAACAAAAAAAAAAAAAACAAATATCAAATCCACTAGATGGATTTAAAGAAACCCACATGAAAAATAAAAAATTCCACTCTCAATTGAACCTTAAATGGAAACACCTATAATAAATTGCTCCCACGAAGAAACTCTAGATGAGTCATACGTCATTGGGTGTTGAAATTTGTCATTTCATCAAGTTTCGTAAAACTTGTATTTTTTCGTTGAATTTGTCTTATTGTGCCGCAAGCGTGTATTTTTACGTGTTAATTGCTCGATTATAGTTTTAGGCATCGATTTTGATTATTATGTTTATGTTAAGACATTCTTATGTTTAATTCGAGTTATTTATATTTAATTCAAGGATTTTTAGGTTTAATTCGGGATTTTTAAGGCTTAATTTGGGGTTTTCCTTAGGTAGTGCTTGATTAGGGCTCTTGAAATTTAAATTAAGTATTTGTAAGTTGCATTTTTTAATATCAATTAGATTGTACATTTCATATTTTTTGATACGATATATGTATGTTTTTAGTACGCAATATACTTATTTTTAAGGGAAAACTTCACTTAAATTCCTATTAGCTAAACTTCATATCACTTAACTCCCTGTCTAGGAAATAATATCACTTAAGCACCAAATACAAACTATACTATCACTTAAGGACCGATTGGACACATATATCCCTCAAATATTCCATTATTACGATTTTACCTTACATTTTGATAAAATAAAAAAAACTTAAAACCCTAGAACTGAATGATCCCAAATTGAAGAAAGAGGCGACGAGCTCCACAACTTCAAATCCTCATCTTTAAGCCCTAGAACTCGCAAGCGAGGATTCTCCAAGCCACCGTTCTGACGATTCCGCAAGTTTCGAACCCTCAAGCTTCGGGACCAAGCGACATTTCCGCAAGAATCGAACCCACAAGAGACGATCCTTCGGTGAGTGTCATAAAATTTGATTTTTGTTTCCTATTTGCTTCGAAGTCAGCGAGGGTTCGATTCGTTGCTTGGTTGAGGTCGATTAGGTCGATTAGGTCGATTAGGTTGGGTCGATTCGTTGCTTGGTTGAGTTCGATTCGTTGTTTGTTTATTTACTTCCTTCGTTATGTCCGTGGCTACAAAGATTTAGGGAAGAAGCAGCTCAGCAGCTAGGCAAGAAAGCTCTATATTGAGTAAGATTTAGGTCGATTTTTTCATAATTGAAGTGAGTTGGTTGAGGTTCTTTTTAACTTTCGTTTTTGGAATTATATATACTTGTTTGGGTACGCTCTATGAACAATTTTGGTACACTAAACTTCAGCTTAATGATACACTACGTGAGTGTTTCATGGTACCTTCTGATTTATTGTGATATTCTTCTTTGATTCATGCACTAATGAGACGAGAGAGAGAGAGAGAGAGAGAGTTTGCCTACGGGTTATGAAGTTTCTTCTCGATGTCATCCACATACGTTTCGGTCAACTATGACCAAGGTAACGAAGAATTTAAGCGAAGAGAAGCTTGCCGCCATTCGGAGGACTCCTTTCCGTTTCTTTTTAGATATGACTAGAATATCGCACTCATTCGCTTGGATAAATGCATTGTTACGTCGTTGCAATGCAAATACGAATTCCTTTAAGTTGGGGAACGATATGATGTAGTCTTTGCCATTGATGAGTTTAGTGTAGTTGTGGGGCTCCGCTCTGTTGGGTTGAGCTTGGAAGTGTTAAGTTGGAGGTGGTTTTGGACATTTTGGACATGGTTTTGTTGAAGTCTTTATGGATGTTAGGTTGTAGGTTGTAGGTTGGACATCTTGGTTGCTCGTTTTGGACATGGTTGTGTTGCAGACTCTATGTATGTTGGTTGTGTTGCAGTGTTTATGGATGTTGGGTGTATTGCAGACTTTATGGATGTTGGGTTGTGTTGCAACTGCTTTTGAACATGGATGTCATATGTATGTACCAAGATGAGTATCGATATGTTACCAAGTTTAACATCGTTAGTGTACCAAATGATACTACGGTAATGTACAATATTTAGTACTGATATGGTACCACATTGAACTGTAAGATATAAAATGCAGACTAATATCTGTACCAAATATGCATTTACGCTGTACCTTTATACATGCATTTACTGTACCAAAATTTGTATCGAAACTGTACAGTAATTTATTGGTCCAATGACGTCCGTTTAATACGTCAACAAATAGATTAGTGTGTACAAACAATAAAGAAATAAAAAATGCAAAAGCAGGTACTATATGGTGATCGTTCTCAATTAAACAAACAACATACTATATCGAACACTAATTGGTAACAACATTGTTCATCTTCTTCTAATTGGACTTCTAACAATAACTACATGAGGAGAGATGTTACAATATCAAACTTGATACAAAGTTACCATTATAACTTAGATACATATAAGAATCAGATTTCTCAAATCAAATTTTAATTGGATCGAAAATAGGGTAAACAAATATACTGTACCACATGCAGTGAAATTAGAGTACCTAAAACTGGCATGAAACCTTACTATAGTAAGAATGTTTAGTGTATCTACACTTAGTATTTTACCGTACCACGAAATCAAATTTTAATTGGATCGAAAATAGGGTAAACAAATATATTGTACCACATCTAGTGAAATTAGAGTACCTAAAAATGGCACGAAGCCGTACTATAGTAAGAATGTTTAGGGTATCTACACTGAGTATCTCATCGTACCACGAAATTAAATTTAAATCGGATCAAATATAGGGTCAATGCAGTGTGTCAGGCATTTTTCAGCGTGTCAGAACAGCCTTTATTCAGTCTGAAATTGTCATAAAACTGTTAACTTTGTTTTTCTTTAATTCGAAAAAAAGGCGACCGTGAACTTTGTTTCCCTTTGTACCTTACTATTCTTTAACAATTTTATTTATTTTTTGTTTGTAGATTAAGCGTACCACTTTAAGGATTTTTGTGGTTCCTTGTACTCATTGTTTACCGTACCATTGCAAACTTGTTACCGTACCAAAATTTACAGAAATTGTACTGCAAAATTGTATTCATACGAGTTTCAATTACACCAACACAAAAAACATGTCACACGGCCCAAAAAATTCATGACCGAACCCTGGTCTTTCAACGTTGTGTATAGATTTTCAAGCGGCACTTGATACTTTATCGATTCACATCGTGTTCAATATCCGACCATCTTCTTTGGAGTGTTATGTATATGTCAACAAGCATTGTCACTTCATTGATCAATAATAAATTCGTATTCTGCTTGTAAGAACACAACCCAAAAGGCGAGCCTCCATGAACTACACTTGTGGACAACATGCTTGTTCTACAAATAACTCAGCAACCTTACATGAAAACTGTACAGAACTGTGGTATCCTAAATGATACATTAACAATAATAAGCATGGTACTCTAACCCGACGTGTAAAGGTACATAATACATTAATTTGATACACGATTGCAAACACAAAATTTTGGGTTTTCATCTTAGTACCCTCGTTTCAGTCATAATAATTTCAGGCCAATTACACATCTCAGTATGCAAGTCAAAATTACCTCAGTACACAGCAGAATCAATTTAATATGGAAGCTGGCAGGGAAGGAGCCTTCACCAGATTTTGCTGCTCACTGGCGTCTTCTCAGCAGCTTAACAGGCTAACCCACTCAACTCCTTCACGTTTGCTGTTTCGATTGGGTTTCCAAGAGGTGACTGTACACGAAATAAGAAACTTATATAAGCCGTGTGTGTCAAAGCGACTTACCTGAAGGACGTAGACAGGAATTCCGACCACCGTCTGAGATGGGCAACGACGGCGACGGCGAATTCCACATTGGTTTCGTTTCTTTTTATTTTATTTCTTTCTTTCGATCGATGGGATGTTTTTTAATTTTTTAAAGCTTTAAAGAAACATATTCAGGGGTAAAAATGTCTTTTTTTTTTCTGATTGGGTCTTTAAGTGATAGTATATTTTGGTATGAAGTGATATTATTTTCTAGCATGGAGTTAAGTGACATGGAGTTTAGCTGATGGGGATTTAAGTGAAGTTTCCCTATTTTTAATACTTATATGCATTATTTTGGTACGTCGTAAGAAAATAAATTGGTACAGTACATGTTAGATTATGGTACGATGAGTCTTTTTTTTATATCACATGCATACATTTCATTTTTTTTATTTATTCTCTCTTTAATAATTAAAGAATATGATAGTGTGTTAAATGTGTAAGGGAAATCACGTAAGCAAAGTATGTATCTATTCTGACTAATGTAATGAATATCGATAAAACATTGATGAGGCAATATCATATATTACCAAATGTGCATGTTCTTCCCGGTCGTTGAAAGACGCAGTGATTTCCTTCCCAAGTTAACAAAAAATCTAAGAAGTGCAAACGGGCATAATCGTCGGGTATAGATGAGTTGTATCTACATAGCGTATTTTGGCCATATTAAATGTACGTTGCATAGAGGTTGATTAGTTTGTGCATATTTTAATAACAAGTTTGTTTGTTTTGTTATTGTAAATGTTGGATATTTTCTAACAACTAATAGTGTTGTGATTAAATTATTGTTGGTTATGTCTGTTGTCTGAAACTTTTGGTACTGTAATAATGCTAGAAAGGTACGTTAACAGTGTTTAAAAGGTACAACAAACAACGATCAAGTGACACACTAAACGCATTGAAATAGTACGTTGTGTTGATAATTGTAAGAAGTTGCTCAAAAATACAAAACGGTCAGTATTATTGGTTTTTGACATTTTTAATGGTATCATGGAATAGTTCTGACACGCACATAATTAATGACACGAATATAATAATGATTCTGACAATATCTGTCATGTATAATATTTCCCACATGTTAGAAGATGTATTATGACAGTTTTTATCTTTTTATATTTTGGTACAATAAACTATTTACTTTGGTACACTAACTGTACCATTCAATACAATAACATACTTTTCAATGATACATTACACATAATCTAATTGGTACAGTTTATTAGGGTAAACATTTTTCGTGGCAATTCAAACTTTTTGGTTTTGGCAATTCAAACTTTTTGTTTTGGATTTAAACTACAAATCCACGACTTTGAGGGTTAATCCATTAAATATGACATTAAATGAAAAATATAACATAATTAGGTATATTAAAGTTGTTTTTTCATTGAAAGTAATGTAAAACACGAGTAAAAGCGTCCTAATAAGTTGTATCAAAATTGAGTGTGGTAACCATACCTTTAGATAGGTGTATATTGTATCTTATGTACAATATTGTACCACATCGATATGTTAGAGTTAAGACGATGGATTTATTCGGCGCGCTAAGAAACTCGATAAAATATCAATAATTCTTATAATAGACTAAAAGTGATCCCAAGAGAAATCTCTTGTTCACATCAACCATATGATCGAACTCCCCTTAGAAGTTCCTCATGACCCTCCTTTTATAGGAGTAAAATAAATCTTAAGCTACTAAATCAAATCCCTAATAAATCGAGAATAATAAGATATGATATTCAAATATTTAGACTAAGTCTTCATGCGTCCATGTATTTCGGATTTGGCTTTCGAATCCTCGTGGTCCTCTTATGACCGAGTGCTTCCTTTCTTGTTGTAACACTCCCACCCCCTTGAAAACTAGCCTTGTCCTCAAGGCTGAACTCCGGAAATAGGCTACGTAACTCGTCTATCGATATCCAAGTCGCATCATCGTTCGTGCTTCCCTTCCACTTGATTAGTAATTCTCGAACCGCCGATGGGCCTTGTCCTGCCAGCCGTTCCGCTAACACTTCCTCCGGTTCGTCGTGCACCTCGTCTGGGGCTGCGAGCTCCTCTGGCAATTCGTCCTCGACTGGGTGATCAGCCTACCACTTTCTTTAGCTGCGATACATGGAAGACGGGGTGAATTTTGCTCGAACTTGGTAGCTGTAATCGATATGCGACCGCACCAATGCGCTCGATAATTTTGTAAGGTCCATAGAACCTCGCTGCTAGTTTCTGATGTACCCTATGTATGACAGACCCTTGCCGATATGGTCGTAACTTTAAGAATACTGCGTCTCCGACCTCGAACTGTACATTTCTTCGGTGAGAGTTGGCCGTCTTTACCATGCGTTGCTGTGCCCGAATTAAGTTGTGCTTTAACTGACGGAGGATCTCGTCGCGATCTGCCATAAGCTCGGCCACCGCTGCCACCTGATGTTCTCCCGAGAGATATTGTGTCAATTGCGGGGGGGAACGACCATATACCACTTCAAAAGGCGTAGTCCCCGCCGACGCTTGGAAAGTTGTATTGTACCAATACTCCGCCCACACCAACCACCTGGCCCAAGTCTTTGGTTGTTCCGCTGCAAAGCAGCGCAAGTACGTCTCTAGGGTGCGGTTCAATACTTCCGTTTGTCCATCAGTTTGAGGGTGATACGCGGAGCTCATTTTAAGCTGAGTTCCCTGCTTCTTAAACATTTCTTGCCAAAATTTGCTCAGAAATATAGAATCTCGATCACTAACAATACTCCTCGGAATACCATGAAGTCGAACAATAGTACCGATGAATTTCTCGGCAACCGTGCGGGCCGTATAGGGATGGGCTAAAGCAACAAAGTGCCCATATTTAGACAGTCGATCAACCACCACCATGATACTATCAACACCTTGAGACTTTGGTAGCCCCGTAATGAAGTCCATAGATATGTCCTCCCAGATTCGATCGGGTATTGGAAGAGGTTGTAGCAGTCCTGCGGGTGCCATCGCTTCGTATTTCGATTTCTGACATATTAAACAGGCGGCCACAAACTTTTGGACTGTCTTCATCATTCCTCGCCAATAGAGAGAGGATGCCAGTCTGCGGTATGTCCTAAAAGCTCCGGAGTGCCCTCCTGTGGGAGTCGAATGGAATTCCTCTATTAGTCGAGGAATCCAGGCTGAAGTGGCCGGAACAACTAAACGCCCTTTGAAGTACAAAAATCCATTGATAAGCGCGTATGGTGGATGTGCGTTCGGGTCAGCGCTTAGTGTACGAATAATTTTGCTGAGCTCGGGATCGAGCAGTACTTCGTTTTGTAGGTTGTCTCTCCCTAGCCAATGCGGTATACTCAAGGCCAGTAATTCTACTTCTTCCTCTCGGCGAGATAAAGCATCTGCTCCTTTGTTTGTTATACCCGGTTTGTATTCTACCTCGAACGAATACCCCAACAATTTCGCTATCCACAACTGTTGGGCTGGTGTGGAAATCTTTTGGTGAAGGATAGATCGTAAGCTTCGATGATCGCTGCGGACCTTAAAGTGCCTCCCTAATAGATAGGGTCGCCAGTGTTGTACAGCGAGAACGAGCGCCATGAGTTCCTTCTCGTAGGTCGACTTGCTTCTAGATGGTGTCGACAACGCCTTGCTGAAGTAGGCAATTGGGCGGTTTTCCTGCATTAATACCGCCCCGATCCCCGATCCCGAAGCGTCACACTCAATCACGAATGGTTTGTTGAAGTTCGGCATGGCCAACACGGGTGCGGTCGTCATCGCTTGTTGCAGCCGTCCGAAGGCTTCCTCTGTCGCCTCGGTCCAGTTGATTTTCCCGGCGTGTTCCTTTTTAAGTAATTCGGTAAGGGGGCGTGCTATGCGCCCATAATCTTTGACGAAGCGCCGGTAATACCCCGTTAACCCCAAAAAACCTCGAACTGCTTTTACTGTCTTTGGTCGGGGCCATCGTAATACCGCTGAAATTTTGTCCGGGTCCATGGAAACCCTTCGGCTGAAATAATATGCCCAAGGTACTCGACTTGACGTTTCCCAAAGTGGCATTTCTTTCTGTTGACGGAGAAGCAGTGTTGTTCCAAAATTTCCAAGGCCTTCGTCAGGAGTTTTAGGTGTGAATCCCAAGATGTACTGTAGATTAAGATGTCATCAAAGAAAACCAGAATTCCCTTTCGAAGATATCGCCGAAAAATGTCGTTCATGGTGGCTTGAAACGTAGAAGGTGCATTCGTTAGCCGAAATGGCATGACGAGAAATTCGTAATGTCCATCGTGTGTTCGAAAGGCTGTTTTTGGTATGTCTTCAGGTCGCACCCGTATCTGATGGTACCCTGATCGCAAATCCAGCTTCGTGAAAAACTCAGCTCCCCACAATTCGTCTAGCAATTCCTGAATTACGGGGATTGGATATTTATCCGGAATGGTAGCTTTGTTTAGTTCTCGATAATCGACGCAAAATCGCCAACTCCCATCCTTTTTGCGTACGAGTAAGACCGGGCTAGAGTAAGGACTAGCGCTTGGGCGAATGATCCCTGCCGCCATCATCTCTGAAACTAGTCGCTCGATCTCATCTTTTTGGGTATGGCCATAGCGGTATGGACGCACCGATATTGCTTTGGTCCCGGGTACGAGATTGATACGGTGATCCGATGGTCTCTCTGGTGGTGGTGAACTGGGTTCGCTAAAAACCCCGGGATACTTGCTCATAATTCCCTCCAAGTCTTGTTGTTGCGTCGACGTCAGATTATCTGTTGGTGCCTCGTTCCCTGTCGTCGATCCTTTGAGCCATATGAGTGCTCGCAGCTCGATCTCTTGTAGTTTGCATAGGGCTTTAAAGCCCATTGGTGCTCTAACTAATGCTGCATCCCCCTTTAGGTAGTGCGTTTTCCCCATCCACTCAAACTCCATTGTCGAGGTGGCCCAATTCATCTTGACGTCTCCCAGGCGCTGTAGCCAGTCGACGCCTAGTATCACATAAACTCCCCCTAGTTCGAATGCGAAGAAGTCGGCAATTACTGTGCATGTGCCAAGCTGAATTTCAACTCCCTTACATTCCCCTTTCGTTGCCGTTTGTCTGCCGTCCCCGAGACAGACTCGAAACCTCCTGTTCGTTCTGCGGGGCAGCATTAAGCTGCTCGCTAGCCCATCCGAAAGGAAATTATGGCTCGCTCCGCTGTCAATCATCACAATGACTTCTTGTCCCTGTAGTTGACCTCTTAATTTGAGAGTCTTCGGTCCCGAAATTCCCCCCAAGGCAAACAAAGGCAGCTCTAACAAGTTGACTTCAGTTTCGCCAGCGGCTCCGTGTACCTCCGTATCTCCCTCGTCAGTGGTATGCTCGACGTCGTCTTCTGACGTCTCCTCCTCATCGCCCCCAATAAGTAGCCGAAGTTCTTTGTTTGCACAATTATGTCCCGCTGAGAATGGTTTATGGCACTTAAAGCATAATCCCTTGGCTCGTAGTTCTCGGTATTCGCGGTCCGTTAACCGACGATACGGTTTGGTCGTGGTTCCTGCCCCCCGGCTCGCACATGTGGAGGCACATATCGCTTGGTATCGCCTGCTTCTCGCTGAGCAGACTCAAATCTGGGCCCGATCTTGACTCCCTGATTCGTTGGTGTATGCCATTGGCGTGCTGATCGGTTCTGCCCGACTGGTCTAGTCGTTGTTACATTGTACTCGCCTTCCTTGGCTGCTAGTAGTTTCTTCTCGATTCCTTTTGCTAGTTGGTATGCTTGATCGAGGCTGGTTGGTTTGAGGACCTTTACCTCTGCTCGCATAACCGGGTGCATCCCCAACATGAAGAACCCCATATGCTGTTGTGTTGGTATCTCGCGTAAGTGGGTGATTAGCCCGATGAATTCGTAAAAATAATCGCTAACGCAGCCCGTTTGCTTGATGCTTGTTATTTTTTTCCAATTGATTGCCCTGATATTTGTCGTCAAACGTGTCGATGAGCTTCTGCTTCAGTTCCCTCCACGACGTGGTAGGGTGCATCGTTAAAGCCCACTGTATCCACGATTGCGCGACGCCTTCCATGCAAACCATAGCACTGGCTACTTTCTGGTACTCGGGCGTGTGCTGGACGAGGAAATATTGCTCAGCCCTTGAAATCCAACCTAGGGGCTCGGTTCCGTCAAAGGTCGGCAGCTCGAGTCGCTTTTGCATTGTCAGTGATAGATTCTCCTCCGGTCCGCCCTTGGGTGGAGTTACCGCCTCCTTCGGTTTGCTACCGCAAGCCAGCTGGCTTAGCGTGTCCGTCTGTTGTATGATAAGGCTCCTGAGATCTTCGACCGTCTTGTCTAATCCCACAAGAGCCTTCAAATTCTCAACTGTCTTCCCTATTCCTTCAACTGTCTTCTCTAACCCTTCAACCCGTTGCTCCATCTTTGATCGTGTTACGGGCATAAACGGATCCAAATCTGAAAACTGGATTTTTTTTTTTGGACGATGAACAGTAACCTTTTTTTTCCGACGATGAACAGTAACTCGTCTGGCGGTGAACAGTGTTTATAGCGAGAATAGTCCTCGGGCGGGGGTTCGGCGGCAGGTCGGACCAATTTGTTAGAGTTAAGACGATGGATTTATTCGGCGCGCTAAGAAACTCGATAAAATATCAATAATTCTTATAATAGACTAAAAGTGATCCCAAGAGAAATCTCTTGTTCACATCAACATATGATCGAACTCCCCTTAGAAGTTCCTCATGACCCTCCTTTTATAGGAGTAAAATAAATCTTAAGCTACTAAATCAAATCCCTAATAAATCGAGAATAATAAGATATGATATTCAAATATTTAGACTAAGTCTTCATGCGTCCATGTATTTCGGATTTGGCTTTCGAATCCTCGTGCTCCTCTTATGACCGAGTGCTTCCTTATTTCTTGTTGTAACACGATATCGTGCAAATATTTAGCGATTCACATAATATCTAAAACTATGAGTTCAGATTGTCAACTAATAAAATGGACCCCTAAAAACAATAAATAAGTATGATATTAATCAAAAACGACAATCATGAATTGAACATGTCATTTCAATAATCATCTATACTATGTTGTAGTAAGTTATTATAACATTGTTCAACATCTTCGAGTGAAACTTGAGGTTTGAAATAAAAATTCATGAGTGTAAAGGTAGTTACATCAAATATGATATGAAGTAAAATATATCACATATATACACAGCAATATGGTTTCATAAAAACATTCAATTTGAATTGCCAACTTATCCAAATAAGATGTACCAAGTATATCGTGCATAATGTACCGTCTAACAGTCTCTGATAGTCTCTATATTTTTTAAAAAAATATAGAGACTATTTTTATCAACATATGTGGTACCAGAGTTAAGTACTTTACCGTACCAAACTTAAAATAAGTTGACATCATACACATTCGGACATGAGATTGGTTCCAAGTCTATTTCCTGACATGTACAATTATTTGTCAGATTTCTATCAGATATCACATGTTAGGTCCTCGATTATCCACTCTATGATCCTAGACTCAAATCCTAGGGAATTCGATTAGAATTGTATGAAATTAATTTCGATCGAAAAACCCTCGTTGAAGAACTTGAGAGACAATTCGAGTAGTGAGAGAATGGTTCTTGAGTTTCTCTCTCCAGAATTGGATTTGGCAGCCTTTCGGATCAGATTGACTAAATTTCTCTATTAAGCACAATGTTTACAAATCTATTTATACCTAACAAACTTGGTATAAATAACGAGTAAGTCCTAAACTAAGGACAAATACATATAACGCCCCAATCTATGAAGACAACTAATAAATCAAAGCACAATTACAAATCGTATTCTACAATCTCCCCCTTTGTGCTTGATTGCCCTTCCGTGTTGTTTGTCTTCGTCGGGCGTAGTAAGACCTGCGCAAGCCCAGCGCGTACTCGAAGTCCCTTAGCGTGCTCCTCAGCTCCAGTCACTCCTCAATGTCATCAAGTAGTTGCAACAGGAGCGGTTGTTCTCTCACGAACCGATGAATCCTCAGCATCATCTCTCGGTTGATTTCATCCAATCTCTTCTCTATGTTCTGCCTGATCACCTTGAGCGTTCCATCGCAAAACTTATGTATCTCAGTCTTCAACATCAACCTAGTCTTCTTAGCGATTGAATTGTGGTAGGTGATGCCTAGGACTGAGCTGATGTGTACGTGATTGCTTGGAAGCCCTTCGATTTTAGGTCCTTGATTGAGCGGGGTCGTCATGTTGACCTTCTTCATACTGCTCTCCAGAGCCATCTGAAGATCGTGCGCGGCAGAGAACTTGACTTATCGCAACATGAATCGGTATAGTCCCTCGAGTCCTTCGTTCTTGATAAATCCTTGAGGACCCTTGTACTTCTCTACATAGAGTTGGTAGAGCTTGTACACCTCCTTGGCAGGAAATATGGTAGGTCACTCTCGCTTAGTTCTTCTCGAGTTCGATCTATTCGCTCTATTACGTAGTATGGTGTTGGAAGATTCCCTTTAGTGCAGTAGACGCTGAGTAGCTGACATATCGGGGATAATTCCTTGAAGTGACTCTCCAGCCGCTCCTTAGGAATCCCCAGCCTCACATTCGGTCCGCGTTGGGTCAGCATCCAAAGATAGCTCATCCTTTTCTGCTGCTCCCAGTGAGAGATGCCTCTGAACTCGTTCGGTATCTTGATCTTGTTCGGTGACCTTCAAATATGTTGACGAACTTCTTCCAGGAATTTGATCTCAATCCTTATGTTTTCCCACTGCGTATCAATGCGAATGGTTCCATGCGGGAACTTGTTCATGGTCTTCACCTTCCCGAAGTTCTTCGTCTTCAATTAAGACTAAGTCAACCGAAGCTGCTTGGAGGAACTGTCGAACGTCCCTGATGCGTTGTAGCGTCATCGGGCATGCTGTGGCTCATCCACTGTCCTTCAAAGATGTACTTATCTAGGAATTCGTGCGGATTGATGCCATGTCCAGATGTACCCGGTTGGTCTGGAGCGATTGAGGGAGTCGCTTGAGTAGCTGCTAGGCCACGAGCATAGCGACACTTGCTTCTTCTAGAAGCAAGGGGCTTGTGAGGGTCATTGGTGTGGGCGGAGGCGTCCTTAGGGTGAAGGAAGGTGGGTCGATTTGGGTTTGGGTTAGAGTGGTGCGGTGCGTGGTGGTGGTTGTTTGGGTAGTGGGTTGTGTGGTTTCAGCGGCTCCAGCGCTTGTCTGTGTCGCGCAGCTTCGCCCTTGGCTTCGTGTTTGTATACGAGGCCTCTTCTCTCCCTCATGACGACGCTGATCATCTGGATCATTATGTCGGCGTTTGGAGCGAGAGCCTTGGCCTTGGCAGGTTTCGATCGGGTCAGGACGATCAACGAGACGACGGAAGAGGTTTTCTTCTTCCGACGTTCGAGTGGTTAGCTCTAGTAGGCGGGCGACTAAGATAGAGTGGAGGTCGCTGATAGGTACTGTTGCAGGATTGATTAGGTTGTGGGTGAGGATGGGTGTGGTACGTGTGGGTTGTACGGGTGTGAGGATGAGTTGTGAGGGAGACGGCTCCGAGACGGGTGCGTTTCCATGATCTTGGCGGGACGTCTCGATTACTGTACGCACGCTCTCCATGATCTTATCTTGAAAGGACTTTAAAGCATCGGAGAGAGCGGCCTGAAGTCGGTCTTCTATCACGAATGAGACGGACACCTCCGTCGTAGATGGACCAGGTCGACTGATCTCGCCTGTTTCGTAGCTAACACCCGCTCCTCAGGTTGGCTCGGAGTCACTTGAGGTTGTGACTGTTCGAGACTTCCACCCAATCCTTGAGTCGAATCTTGGAGATTCTCCTCTATGGGTGTTACGGTAGGCTCGATGTGAACCTGCAAACCAGACACCGGTAGGCCGTGTTGCAGGTCAAGATTGAGCAAAAAAGTGGCCGCAGCACTTGAAGAGGTATAGGTGTGGTGTCCGATGTGGTGGTGACGGTGGTGAAAAGGGACTCGAGTTGTATGTTGAGTCGTTTGGGAGTCCGTTGTATCAATCTGATCTCCTCATCGGACTCCGTGTCTGATGAGGTGGCTGTGTGAGGAGAAGGTTCACGCTCAACGTCCTCACAAGCATGTTCCGTCACCAGTGGAAGTGAGTTTTGCCCCATTTCTGCCCCGGCTGTGCTGCTTGGTGAAGAACCTCCTCAATGGGCTCTTCGAGCACGCCAACATGGACGGGCACTTCCACCTGGAGTGTTTCTGCAGAAGCCTCTTGTTCCAACTCTGCTGTCGCAGCATCGATCAACGTGGCATCAACCTCATGTATTTGTTCGTCCTGAGTTGGAAGCTCCTGCTCTAGCTCCTGGGCCACTACATCAATCAACGTGTCCTCAGGGCAGGAGTGTTGTTATTGTTGAGGGCTCGCTTGGAAATCTGCCGGGGGCCCTCGAATCATCTGCTCAGTGAGATGATGTTCCCGACAGAACCTTTGGTATTCGGCTCCCGTGGGGTCGGCGAGCCTTAACAACTCGAACGGTATGGCCATCGACGGCTGGTCCAAGTCCGTTAGTTTCGGGTTGTGAAAGAATTCAGCCATGGCGGTTGGTAATTCCCTCCAGGAGGTAGACGAGAGATGTTCTGCTCGTGCAACTTCATGTATTGTCGGATGATAACGGCGAACCACCGGGCGTACGTCACATTCTTTGAGCGTTTGTTTTCCTTCTGCCTGATCTTCTCGGCTAGATCATTCCAGATCAGTTGATCAGAATCGTAATTCCGCGAGAAGGTGATTCCATGGAAAATCCTCAGAATGTTGCCGTTGTCTTTGTCGAAGCCGGCGTGCTTTGGCGACAGACATTTGTTGATGATTCCAAACAAAGTCTTCCAAGGGTGTGGGATTCCGTTGCTCTGAACTTGAGCCAGTTTGGTCAGCGGTGGACGGTATCCCATCTGAAGGAACTCACGCACGAGCTCCTCGTCGGTAGGAAGGGGTCGTAGTTTGGGTTGTAGGGGAGGTCGAGGATAAGACCGAAGTCATTCTTGTTCAGATTAATGTGCCTCGTCCCTATCACCGTTGTAAAGCTGTATGCCCCTTCAACGACGTGGCTCTTAATCATCCCCCAGAATTGTTGGAGGTAAACATTCGGCACTGAGGCCGTCATCGTGAGTGCGTTCCACAGAGGATGGCCTTGCAAATGGACACGATTATCTCGTTCGGACACCTGAAGGTAGTCAGGTCGAGTTGAAAGTTGGTGTCCTGCACCTTGAGGTATAGATTCTTGTCATATGTGGTTGTATGCAGGATAATGATCCATCTGAAATACACATAAGAAATGTAAATCATTAGTTCAAGATTTTAAATCGAGTCGAAATTCAATATATATCAAACCATAATGATGTATCAAGTCATAACATGTTTGAAAATATGCGTTATTGATAATATGAAATTTACACAACGATCATACGAAGTGAATTTTGAATGGATAATTTGATTTCGACACAAGTACGTTAATAATCTCATAGAGGTTCAGTCGAAATTTTTCTAAGTGTTTAACCACTGTTCACTCTGTGCCTCTTGTCGCGCGAGAATTGAAGTTCTCAATTAAAGTGCCTTAGTGCAAATTCTAAATGCAATTCTCCATTTTAATTTGTGATCGAACAATTTTATTCGCTATTGAAAGTACAGTGAGAAGGACTTAGAAAATTTTCTAAGTTTTTAGACTTAAGGTACGATACTATAGCAGAGAAATTTTACGATCGAGAAATTTTCGCGCTTGAATACAGTGAAAGTTGTCGAGCGAGAAAGTTTTTCGATTTTAAAATAGTTTTGCGCTATGGAATTTTACGATCGAGAAAATTGACAGCGAGAAACTTGGTGAGTCGCCGAGAAAATTCGATCGATAAAAATCATCACTGTGCAGGTTTGCGATCTAGAAATTTTATCGTCGAAAAATTAATTTTATCGCCGCTAAAATTCTCGACCAAGAACGAAATTGAAATCGAAATTACTGTTTACGACTGTAAGTTTTGCGCTCGAAACTTATTTTGCACCTATTATATCTATTTCGTTCAGTAATCTTTTCGCTTGCATAAAATCCTAAATTCAATTTCTCGATTGTAATTATTTTTCAATCTACGTTATCTTTCTTAACAACTGCGTCACAAATTTTGCGATCGAAAAACTTTTACAATGCAAACAGAAGGACAATTGAAATTCAATTGACACTCTTTGCGAGCGAAAAAGTTCTTCGACGCCTTCAAACTGTGATATCCCATATTTAGTCTTACTTTCAATCGAACTCAAATAACGCAGAGAATCAAAATAATCTACTTTAAAACGATCAATAACTTCGAAACTATCATAATATGCAGGATTAAACATAGATTATGCTAACAGATTTATCTTTAGCCACTGCAAATAAGCATTCGAGTTCTCAGAATATGAGCAGACGAGAAATGAACACAGGATCATACGAAATATATCACAATACAGATGCAAATGAGTTTAAATACACGATATTCCCTAAACGAAGTCAAATATACCTTCTAAAGACGAAAATCAGAGGAAAAATCGAAAGATTTGAAGGATTTTGACGTTCGTCTTTTGAGAGAAAAAGTTTTTCGCACGAAAATTTGACTGTTGAATTTTGGGATTGAGGGTTTGAGCGTGTATTTAGGGATTTTCGACTGCAAGCAATGATTTCGTTTAATTGGGCTGATTAGACGTTTTGCGAGACTTAGTGAATTTAAGCCCATTATTGGTTACGATCGAAAAACTTACGATCGAGAAATTTTCTTTGGTTACTATTTAATTTTCGCTTCGACGATTCCGATCGAAAATCATTTGGTTCCTGTTTAATTATCGCTCGTCAATATGAAGGTGAAAATTACAACTTGGTCCCAAAGTCAATTTTCGCTCGAGAAACTGCGAATGAAAATTGCAAAATTCGCCCGAATTTCTCGATGGTAAGTTTTTCTATGTATTTCAGATTGATCCTAAGTTTAAGAGTAAACCACATAATTGCTCCCCCTAAATGTAATATTGAATGGAATCAACTCCTTGAAATTTTTGAGCGGTCACAACTTGCTCCAAGGCTTGATCATCGAAAAACCTGTAACACTTAGAGTAAATCTTCGAGAATATTTGAGTTAATTTTGGAAGCAATTTTACCAATTAGGCTCGGTACCTCTCTGAAAAAATTTGTTAAATCCAAATCATAAAACACGTTAGAGATCAAATGATTTAGCCATTTAAAATTTTATACAATGCCGTATACCCCAAGTCCTGAAAAATTCGTGAAGTGCTCCTCTTTGCTGGTGCAAAACTTAGAGAAAGAACATCGAGCAAGTTTGGAGTTTAACACATATTATTGTATATGCTCCCCCTCAAATGATGCACCAAAAACGATTTAGCATGAAAACACATAGAATCAATTGGCACAGACTAAATGAGTAACTTTAATCAATTTCACTTAGATACATGGTCCCCGAATCATGTACTCAAAATGTTATGCTAGGGTATGAGCATAAACAAGTAAAATTGCATTTAATCATTTCAGCGTAAATGCAAATTAAACTTTCATATCAGAATGTGCGAGAGTTCTTTTATATGTAATTTTTTTAATAAAGTTTTTCCGTAAGCATATTAATATTCTTAATAGTATGGGGTCAGATTATTTTGCTACGATCATTGTCACGCCTAAAAATTTCACACGACACTTGAAAGGATCATATGCCGTCAAGTCATGTCGTCAAACTAAAGAGTCCTAAGTTCATAGTATGATCCATTTCGACAACTCTCACTAGGTCCACTCTAGCACTCGATTATTTTTACTTGGGATTTTTATATTTATATCACTCAAGTCAACACAAGCAATATTAAGTCAATTTACCTGTGATCGAGGCGTTTCTAATCTTTCACCTATGTGCAAGACCGTCGATTTGGAATCATAGAGACTGTAAAGGGTTTTAATTTGGCTCTTGACTTAGAAGGGAAGGATTATATTTAGGATTGTGGACTAAAGATCTTCTTCCTTTTCTTCGTCGTCCTCTTCACCGGCATTTTCTTTTCCATCATTAAACTTTTTCTACACTTGTTCAGGCTGAAGCTCCGCTTCTCTATGAGGCTGAGAGATTATCTAAGGCGAAGTTCTTCTTGTTGGTTCTTGGGTCGATACCGTGCTCCTCTTCTTTTAATCCCTAAAGAGATTTCACAGATTATCGATTTGGAGAAGTTCACAGTTATGGAATTCGAACTTAAGGCGGTGCTCCTCTTCTTGTTGTCTCGATATAAGACCATATTATCGTTGGAGAAGTTCACTTGGTGATGCTCCTCTTCCAGCCGTTCCGACGAGTATACGAGATTATCGAAGAAGAAGTTCACAGCAAGATCCATGCCCTCTTCTTATGATTTCTAGAAGATTTCAATAATTAGGAAGGCAGGTTCTTTTGGACTATTTGTTGTGCGTTGAGCATTCCTCGTGTGCGTTTTCCACCTCATTTTTGTCATCATTTTCTTCTTTTTCGTTCGTCGCCTTTTTCTCCCCCTCCTTTTCTTGTTTATGCAACCCTCCGAAATTTATAAATTACGGTTGAAGGCTTGATCGGGATATAAATGAAGAAAATGATATCGGAGAAGGCTCAAAAGGGATGACTAGAGGAATAATTTCAAGGATGATATTTTCTATGTGTAAGGCCAAGTGAGGAATTTCCTAAGTGCTCTAATCATTTTCCTACAGAATTAGCGCAAGGCGAGTATGAAGCCAAGAATCACTAGTTAAGACAAGCAATCGATGTATAACTCGCTCAAGAATAAATCCATAGAAAGGAAAAATAAAAGGGCCAGAATCCTCACTTATGTAAACTGGCTTTGTGTCTAGTGGAATAAACTAATGACCTTTAGACACAAGAGTGAGACTTAGACTGACCAATTTAAGCAACAAATCAGTCTTATGTCAGTGAAATCTATTCGTGACGTAGATCGAGCATCCTAAAGATATCGTCGTCATGCCCCTTATATTATACTTATATGTATAATATTTTTGTATTTTTGAATTATTTTAGTATTATTATATTTTCATTTTAAAATCGAAATCTTTCACGCAAGATAGAGCAGTTTTTAGTATAGAAACACATAGCATAGAGCATGTGAAAGCACATATATTCACATAGTGCACAAATTACGGGACGTTCAACATGCCCAATTTTCCGACAAGGAATTGGAACCATTTTTCATCCAATACCTTGGTGAAAACGTCAGCTAGTTGATATTCCGTGTTCACAAAATACATGTCAATGGTGCCTTTTTCTACGTGATCTTTGATAAAGTGATATCGTATGTCTATGTGTTTTGTGTGTGAATGGTGAACAAGATTGCACGTAATCGCAATGGCACTTTGGCTATCGCTATAAATGGGTATATTATTTAGATTGTACCCATAATTGCGAAGCTGAGTCCGCATCCATAGAATCTGCGAGCAACCGCTGGCGGCCGCGACATATTCTGCTTCAGCCATCGATGTTGAAACGCAATTTTGCTTTTTGGATGACCAGCAAACCAGCTTTTCGCCTAGAAATTGAGTGCCACCGGATGTGCTTTTCCTGTCCATTCGGCAACCTGCATAGTCAGCGTCAGTGTAGCCAATTAGTTTGAAATTCGTACCTTTAAGGTACCACAATCCTAAGGTAGATGTGCCCTTAAGGTAGCGCAAGATTCGTTCACCGCAAGCATGTGAGATTCCTTAGGGTCAGCTTGAAAACGGGCGCATAAACAAGTGGCAAACGTGATGTTCGGCCGGCTTGATGTGAGATATTGAAGAGACCCAATGATGCTGCGATAGAGGGTGATGTCGACCGTTTTGCTAGTGGGATCGGCATCCAACTTGCAGCTTGGTGAAATAGGAGTGCTGAGGGGCATATTCTGATCTTGATGGAACTTTTTCAGAATATCCTTGATGTATTTGGTCTGACTGATGAAAATCTCATCATAGAGTTGTCTGACTTGAAGCCCTAAGAAGAATTGCATATCTCCCATGTGACTCATTTCAAATTTGCTCTTCATTAGATCTCCAAATTTCTTGCAAAGCCGTGGATTTGTTGATCCGAAGATGATGTCATCGACGTATACTTGGACGACCATCAGATCGTTGTCTTGCATTTTGATGAAGAGAGTCGTATCGATCGTTCCTCGAATGAATCCAGACTTCACGAGGAATTCACTCAGGACATCATACCAAGCACATGTTTTAGTCCGTAAAGAGCTTTATCCAATTGACAGCGTGATTGGGGTGTGCTTGATCAACAAAGCCTTCTGGTTGAGCGACATAGACTTCTTCTTTTAACACGCCATTGAGAAAGGCGGTCTTAACATCCATTTGGTAGACTTTGAAGTCTTTATGAACCGCATAAGCCAGGAAGAGACGAATGGCTTCGATTCGGGCAACGGGAGCATATGTCTCGTCGTAGTCAATTCCTTCCTGTTGGTTGTAGCCCTTCGCAACCAGTCTCGCTTTATTCCTAGTCACTTCTCCATCTTCATTCTTTTGTTCTTAAAGACCCATTTTGTTCCGATGATTGTTTTCCCATGCGGACGCGGTATTGGGGTCCACACTTGAAGGCATTCGAATTGATTAATTTCATCTTGCATGGCAATAACCCAATCTGAATCCTTAAGTGCGTCGACTACCTTGGTTGGCTCATTTTGGCTTAAGAAGCAGCTGAGGAGACTGTGTTGTTGACGTGTCCGTACTCCACTCGAAGGATCACCAATAATCTGACCAACTGGATGTGCTCGAGTCCATTTTTGCTCGTGTGGTAGAGCAGAACTCGACGCATCGGCCATTTGAGGACTGAGACTACCAATGATTTCAGATTATTCATTAGGTTGAGGTAAGTCAGATTCCGCACTTGGATTGAGTGTTTCTGATGAGACTTCCTCATTGACAGTTGTAGGCTCTTCCGTGATTTGTGGTAAGTCTGAATCGGGTGAGGTAGGGACATTTGAAGAGCTTGGTATGTCGGCCTCGTCGAGTGGGGAGTCCACTGTAGGTGTAGCATTAACGGTTTCTGGCCGATATACAGGCTCAAAGAGAGAGTCATGATCTTCCAACACAAGTCTCAGAGCTTCTTCAAACGTTGATTCCTTAGTTGTTGCCATCTTTTATTGATTTTGTGCCAACACACCAGTGTATACGGTTATGAACCGTCGTATTCAGAAGCCATCGGGTTTGGAACGGGTCCTGAACTGAGGTGTGCATGAGCCATTTCTGCCACTTCGTGGAAAGTGACGTTATAACTTTCTTTGATTGATCGGTTGGACTTGATGTAAACTCGGTACGCCTTTGATGTTGATGAATACCCAATGAATGCGGCTTCGAATGCTTTAGGGTCGAACTTAGCGCATTGCTCTCTGTCGTTCGCCACAAAGCACTTGCACCCGAAGACTTTGAAGAATGAGATATTGGGTACCCTTTATTATTTCGTACGGAGTCTTATCGAAGCGCTTGTGAACCACCGTCATGTTCTGAGTGAAACAGGCAGTATTTACTGCTTCAGGCCAAAGGAAGTGAGGGAGGCCGGAATGGATCAGCATTGTACGGTCGGCCTCCACTAGAGTCCTGTTCTTCCTTTCAACAACTCCGTTCTGTTGAGGAGTCTTAGCGGCTGAGAATTGCTGACTAATGCCAAGTTTCTGATAAAATTCACTCAGATACTTGTTCTTGAACTCAGTGTCGTTGTCCGTTCGGATGACTTCGATGGATTGTTGCAGCAAATTCTGAGTAGTGTTCACGAATTGACTATCAAGCCCCTGTCTCATCTTTAGTTCGGAGGAACTTCGTCCATGTGTAGCGGGAGTAATCATCAACGATAACTAGTACGTACTTCCGCCCACTAATGCTCTGTGTCTGCATAGGTCCACAGAGGTCCATATGTAACAATTCCAAAGGACGTGAAGTGGAGGCAACTAGTTTGATATGATGAGATGCTCGCTTCATTTTTCCTAGTTGACATGCCGAACATTGATGCTCTTTTTGTAGGATAATAGTCGGTAGACCGTGAACCAACTTTTTCGTTGATAGTCATTGAAGAGCTTCGATATTGAGATGAGACATACGTTGATGCCATAAGCTGTTCCTCTGAATTACAGTCTGAGAAATGAGGCATACAATTGTCGAAGGCCGCACGGACGTCAGGTTGATCGTGTAAAGATTTGATTTCCGAAATCCTTCGAGGAGTTCTTTGTCCTGAGTATCCAATATTCTGCACCGGACAGCAAGGAAGGCCACCTGGAATCCTTTGTCGCAGAATTGGCCTATGCTGAACAAGCTATGGCGGAGGCCTTCGACGTAAGAGACATCTTTTATAGTCAGATTCTTCAGAATGATGTCCCCAAATCCTAGTATGGGGCTGAGTCGTTGTTTTCGAATCTGACTTTTCTATTTGGTCGCTCTTTGTAGTTGCTCAGCAGCTCCTGTATTCCCGTCATGTGTGTGGAGCAACCAGAGTCGAGGTACCACACATGATGGATCTGCAAAAACAATTACAGCGCTTTAGGTACCCACTTATAAATGGGTCCTCGCAGATTAGCAGATTTAGGTATTGGTTCAGATTTGGTTCCTAAATTGTTGATAGTAGGAGTTTTAGTGACTCAAGTCATCTTCGAAGAAGTTGATTTGGGTTTGCCCTTTATAAAAGACTTGACCTTTACGGTTTTCGTCCTTTTAGGCGGAGATTTAGGAACCCATTTGGGTTGAACCTTACAGGGAAGGTTAATTTCAGCGCGGACAAATGCTTTAGTAGGCTTGAGCGTGGAAAAGATCTTTTCATTGGATAGTCTTCTAAGGTGTTTAGGGGATTCGATCTTAATAAGATACCTTAGGTGAGAACAAGCATGTATAGCGTCATATGCTTTTCTTTATGGCTGGATCTTATTTCCTACGGGTCATCCTAGAAGCATTTGTCTTAGAATAATTTTCCTTTATGTCTGAAGTAGAGCCTGTTTCGAAATTTGTGCTTCTAAATGTGGTAGGCTTTAAAGAGCAGGTAGAAGCAATTATTTTAAGAGTGGAAACAGCTTTTTTTATTTTTACGAGTGTCATTTATTTTTACAGAATGAGATAAATTCTTAAAAGCAGTCAACTTTACGGGCACCTTCTCTATTTTTAGTTTAGACACTCTCGCCTTCAACTCTAATACTGGCTCTACGCTCTCTGTAGACGCAAGCAAAGCAGGATTAGAGTTAGTAATTTTTTTATTATTTTTAATTTTCTGAATTTTGAAGGCGCTTTTTCTTTCTTCACGCTTTTCAGAATGATATTTTCTTTTGGAGGAGATGCGTGAGAAATGGCTTTTGAGATGGAGGAGCTTTGAGTTTTTCCATCTCTTTTTGGAACTTTGTCTTTTCAGCTTCAAAATTCTCTCTTTCTTTATCTAAGGCAGCTCGTAATTCCTCTATCTGCTTCACGATAGGAGTTTTGTAGAGAGAATTTTAGAATGTATGTTTTTAGCTTCCTTGATATGCGTTTGAGGCTCAGGAGGTAGACTAATTCACCGACAGGCGTCAAGGGTATTTCCCTAGATTTGTAGCTGTCAGTAATTCCTTATAGTCTAAGGGGATTTGAGCCCTATGTGTGGCTTTTCTCTTAGCTGATTCTAAAGCCTCCAGATCGTCTGCTTTAGTGAAGTGTCTAAGAGTGTCTACACCTAAGTCCATGTACTTTATGTCGTAAGCTTCCTTGTTCTTTAAGACACGCGGGTTAGTGAAACCTAAGCCTTCAATGGGATTATATATCCTTGGGCTGATTTAGATAAATGGTCTGTTCAGAAAGTCCCCTACGCGTAAGAATATCGTCTAATTTCTTTATTTTAGCGTACAAGTTCTTACATTCTTCTCCTAAGAGAGCAAAATTATTTTCCACCGTTAATTTGGCAGCTTTACAGGCATCTAGTTCCTTCACAAGTTCACCAACCTTAGTATTAGATTTATCTAATTTGGATTCTAGATGGGTGATCTTGGAGGTCGCTTCGGTTATTCTACAATTGAGATTAGCATTCTCATTGAGATTTCTAATCAAGCAATTGTAGTTATTTTCTAGCCTGTCTTCTACCTCCTTAATCTTTAATTCATTTGTCTCTTTTGGAGGATTCCTAGTTTGAAGGTTGCTAGTCTCACTAAGTCTTAGGCTCTCAGTTAGTTCTTCTATTTTATCCTTAGAGCTTCTAAGTTCTGATTCTAGACTAGTAATTTTCTCCTGAGTCTCAACTAGTTGCTTCTCTACTTCCCTAACGCTTTTCTGCTCATGTTTCATATTAGTATATGCTAATTGATACGATTCTAACATGGTCAATAATGTGGAAGGAGAAACTACCTCTTGCGAAGATTTGGATGTACGGTCTTCGTCCGTCGTGTTTGAGGTTTCGGCGTCAGAATGTTCGTCTAGGCGGGCCATTAGGGCAAGATTATCTTCCTCTGAGCTAGACGTGTCCTCGAGCCAGTGGTCTTGTTCTGCCATAAGTGCTACTCCGACTTCCTTTTGTTTTGTGAGTTGAAGCTTCATGGAGTAGTAATTAGCATCTCTCTTCTTCGGGAGAGTGCATTATCTGGAAAAGTGATCGGGTTTTCCGCAGTTAAAGCATTTGGTCGGTTCTTTGATCGTTTTGACTTCGGAAGTCTCAGGTGCACGTTCTTTGTTTTTCGTGCTTGAGGTCCTAAGTCAATTGGCTAATGATGAGGACTTCTTTTTGAAGTACTGCTTGCTCATCATTTTTCCAATTAACGCCAGCTGCTTTCCCAGCACCTTCATGTTTGGCTCCATGTCTGAATCTGATTCGACTTCATACTTTGAGGGGGTAGGAGGCTTAATGATATTTTCTTTTCCCAATTTTAAGCTCCTCTTGTCTGAGACTAGGGCAACTGAGTCGTCAATAAGTTTGCCCTTCTGCTCCTTCTGAATCTCGCTGATGTCTTCCTCGTGCTGTGTGATATTGTCAAACATGGTATGGATATCCTGCTCCTCGAGTTCTTTATTCTGTCGGATCTGAGTGGATATCTTTTTCCATTCCGAGGGCAAGAGGAAAGAAATCCGATGTTGGTTTCCATGTTTGTCTTTGTGATTTCGATTTTCCTCATCTCATTCAAGAGGGTCAGATATCTTTGGTAGAGATCGTGTAAGCACTCCTCCGATTTAGCTCTGAATGAATCGTAAGCTGTGAGAATGTTTGCCTTCTTGGTCTTGATACCAACTTCAGTTCGTTGCATCATCTTGTGCAGTTCATCCCACATACCCTTAGCGGTTGGGATACTATCGACTTGTCGATAGATGTCATTTGGGATTCCTTGCATAAGAGTGTTCATGGCTATTAGATCAGCTTTAGCTCTCACTCTTTCCTCCGCAGTATATTCCCTAGGCTCTTTCAGTCGCCTAGAGGCAGGAATTGGAGGTTTTGCAGTGTTGTCACCGGGCACGTTTACCCAGAACTGGGCTGGACCTTCCTCGATTGATGAGAGAAGGTCTTCTGCCTGTTCCTTTAACTTTATGAAGTTTAGAAATCGGCTTCTCCATACGGTATATTCGCCTCTCTTTAGAATCGGGGGACGATTATCGTTTCCAAGCTAATAGGCATCCTTTTTATCTTGAGTTGATGTAGGATCTTCGTTTGGTGTTTTAGATTACTTGAACTGATGTTATGGGCTTCACAAGTAGCAAATTAGTTAGTAGCATTTGATATTAAAGCAGTCGAGAATTATTTTCGATTCAATCTTTAAAGTTTGATTGAAAATTAATTCATCGAGAATAATTGTCACTGTTACTGTTCTCGTGCGAGAAAGTATGTCAGCGAAAAATTTTCGAGCGAGAAAAAATTGCTCACAATCATTCGGTCGAGAAAAATTCCTTAATCGTGAATTTATTTCGATCGCAAAGAAACAACACGTATAGTGAGTTTCTCGCTGAGTCAAAATAAATTCGTTGACAGGAGAAGTTTCTCGAATGCAAATGATTTTCGCTTAAGTCAAACCTAAAATGTCTGACCGAAAAAGTTTTATGACGATAAAATGGATGCCTATTCGCTTAATAAACATTGGTCTTCGTCGAAAAAGTTTTTCGCTTAATAATGCTCGAGAAATTTTTCCTACTAAAATCGTTCTTGATAAGGACGACTTTAAGTCTGACTTTGTATTCTGAACGAGAAAAATTTTCGCGCCGAGTTTTTCGATCGAGAAATTAATCTGATCGAAGAACCTAGCGAGAAAAATTGAAGTTATCAAAAAAAAATACAGAATACGCTTAACACTGATTCAAGCAAAAACGATGAATTAGACTATGAGATTGCAGATAATTGCTCGTAATAAGATGATGAGTACGCACGAACACACAATTAAACACGTTACGAAGCAAAACATGTCGATTCTAAGTAAAATCAGAACGTGTTCAAACTGTTCTTCGCATGAACAGTGGCTTTTCAGATTGAATTCAAACTGCTAAAATGATGTTCAAACAGTTATGAATCTAATTGCAATCAAAATTTAGCACTACAACGAGCACATAAACTTCAAATTCAATCCAATTAAGCACAAAATTGAGCAAATCAGATCGAAAATCAGCTTTCGTGCCAAAACTGTTCTTCGCATGAACAGTTTCAGAATTAGATTTTCGATCCGAATTCTAACAATTTAGATTCAAAACAGAACGAATATGCTCTGATACCGATTGTTAGGTCCTCGATTATCAACTCATATGATCTTAGACTCAAATCCTAAGGAATTCGATTAGAATGGTATGAAATTAATTTCGATCGAAAAACCTTCGTTGAAGAACTTGAGAGGCCAATGACCCATCAGCTCTAGTGGCTGATGGGGAGGCCCCAAAATTCATGTGACTCGGAGGTCAGGGGTTCGAACACTACCTCCCACATGAATTTGGGAAGTCCCCATGAGGATTATTCCTCATGACTATCGATGCTGGTATGGGTTTGGGACGTATCCATCTGGCCTCGGGGATTAGTCCCACCTTTGGAGTGTGTGGCGTAAATAGCCCCCGCCTTGCCAAGTCTGTGTGGCGTAAAAAAGCCCACGGCTGGCAGGGGCTAGCCCATAGCCAGGCAGTGTGGGGATACCTCGGGACAGAAAAAAAAAAAAGAAAAGAACTTGAGAGAGAATTCGAGTAGTGAGAGAATGGTTCTTGAGTTTCTCTCTAGAATTGGATTTGGTAGCCTTTCGGTTCAATTGACTAAATTTCTCTATTAAGCACAGTGTTTACAAGTCTATTTATACCAAACAAACTTGGTATAAATAACGAGTAAGTCCTAAACTAAGGACAAATACATATAACGCCCCAATCTACGAAGACAACTAATAAATCAAAGCACAATTACAAATCCTATTCTACATCACAGTCGAGCTGACAATTATTATTTAATTCTTACGGCTGTTGATATATTGCCGTATCAAAAATTACATGCATAACTAGCACTATTTTAGCAGACATATTAACCAAAAAGAAGCTCATAATTAAAATATTCATAAACAAATCAACATATGGTCCAAGAATATATGCAACAAACAGACAAAAGAAATGAACGAGCAACCAAATCTATATTGTTCATATCGCCAAAAAACACATGACACTTTGAACAAAAAAAACTTAAAAAGGTACAGTAGCCATACATTAAAATATACACTATATAAAGTAATATGGTACTATAACCACACTTATAAAGGTACGCATTATCCAAATATGTAGGTGATCTGCGTTGTGCTTTAAACTTTCGAAGTGCCTAATTTTTAAGCATCGAATCTGTTACCACAATTTCTGTTACCACAATTTCAAAACACATCTTTAAACCTTCAAGACGAAACTCATTTGCAGTGATACCTTCAGGTTTCTCATACAGATGGTAAACACCTACCTAGAGACAACGACACTAATTCGGACGGATCAACACATATTTCAAGCAAACCCACGAGCATGACCTATATATGTCGAGCGAACCCACAAATAAGTTGAGACAATTTCGATTCTATATTTCGACAACCCATAATAAATTGAAAAGACCGACGTTGTATTGATCTTAATGTAAAAAACTTGAGCAGAATTGAACCTTGAAAATCCGCAACTTTTTCTCCATTTTTCTTTTTTTTTTCTCTTTTAACTTTTCAGCTTTTTCCCCTTCTTCTTCCATGGAACCTGCCACTAGAGGTGAAAGTTTGGTCTTGAGCCCATGGGCCAGCCCATTGCGCCCAAAAAAAAATTGATATGGGCCTATATTGGGTAGCCCAAAATCATATCGGGCCAATTGGCCCGACCCACCAGGCCCAACGGATTAGTGGGCCGCGGGCCTAAATACCCGATGGGTTTTGGGCTAAATTAGCCCATTAAAGCGGAACTTAATAGAATTTCAATTTCTAAAAACCCCTAGGTGTCAATCGAAGGAGATCGAGCTTGAATCAGGTGCCAATCAAAGGAGCTCAAGCTTCCACAAATCCTCCATAATCTCAGCATAATCTCGAGCGCGGTCGGCCGAAGGGGACCTCGAAATCGAAGCCGACAAGGAAAAGGACCTTGTCCGAACCGGCGGATCTTCTACAGGTTGGAGGAGCACGTCGGCTGGCCGACGAGAGCTACACCCACTGGAAGCAGCTCGTGCCAGTTCTGTACGACTGGCTTGCGTCTCATAACCTCGTTGGTCGTCGCTCTCTTGCCGGTACTATGAATTTTCCGTGTTGTTTGCCATTTTTTTTGCTGTTTTTTATTGATCCGTAGGTTTCTCCCCTGTGTTGCAATGTAGTTTGTGTACTGTATTTGGAGAAATTGGTGTATATGCCATAAAACTAGGGTTTGAGAGGTATCAATGTGTTTGTTGGGCTAGGGCTGGGTTGGTACGACCCACTGTTCTTTGGGCTAGGGCTTAGACTTCATTAGCCCACACAACTTTGGGCTAGCCCAACCCGGCCCAAACAACTTCGGGCAGCCCACTCAATCTAGGCCGAATGGGCTGGCCCGCCCAACTTTTCAGCTCTACCTGCCACGGTATTGAGAAACTCACGTGTCTGTGTCGAATCGAGTCGTGCTTCTTCCTCTTTTCTTCTTCTTCTTCTTCTCTTCTTCTTTCCTTCTTCTTCTCCTCTCGCTTTGTTCGTTTCTGTTTGTTTCTTTTTATCTCTTTTTTTGTTTTTAACTTTAATATCATAAGGTGGGGGTAAAATTGTCTTTTTTAGACAACTTGGTCCTTAAGTGAAATGCAAGTTTTTAATATGGTCCTTAACTGATAAATGTTCCTAAGGGAGTTAAGTGATAGATATTTATACTACGGGGATTTAAATGAAATTGCCCCTTGTCAATTTAGTCTTATTTGAAAAAAAAAAATTATTAAATACAACAAAAAGAAAATGGAGTAATTGCTCATAAAAAAAGTAAAAGTGACATGTAATGAGACTATTTGATTCACACAACTACTTTATATATGTCAATCACAAACGTTTGATTAATCATGTTATCTGTATTGTATAGTTGTCAAGCATTGATAATAAAATAAATTTACCGATCAAACCATTAATGTTTGAAAACTTTGCGTCGATGCCAAAAAGTCGATGTCGCAAAACAAACATGGTTCGTTCGAGATGACCCATAAGAGCATTGCAACTTTGGTCTGCTACCTTGAATATCTTTCTTCATATCTTGTGCAAAATTAATCTTATCGTCTATTATGTCCATCATGTGACTGATCGTAATATGCAGATTCCTAAAGTTTCCTGCAAGACTGGTTGCAGAAACTCTTCCATGGCCAGCACTTGTCACTCAACAGGTTATTTTTTTTATTGTCTCCGAACAATACACTATTGTCTATAACACTTTTTTCCTAACACCTATAGAAATTTTCTTGCCAACGAAAGCTAAGCAGAGGTGCAACGAATTGTTTTGTTCGCATACCATAACACATTCTTTTCATTCATATATGTATCCAATTGTCTAGGACAATAATTCGGTATCACCATAAAATTGTGCTAAATAGACAAAAGTTCAATGCAGTCTTAGATAAATATTGGTGACTAACTTTTGTGCGTCCATGACTCCTCAGTGCCGTACATAGACGAAATACTAATAATGATATAAATTATGCATATTTCAGACATCATCTACAAAATACATTTGATATAAAACAGTAATTAATGATTTTGAATGGTACCTTTGTACTCCTGTAGGAGTGTTTGGATTTCTTACACAAGTAGTTGCCAAGACCATGCATTTTTAAAGTGGATGTTGGAATATGATATCATAACATGAATCCTAATAGAAGCAGAATTCAGAAATCTGATATGCCAAACTAACATAGCAACATAATTCAGAATATGATTTACATAACATGCAAGACCTTGTTCAATTTCCCTAAATAAATAAACAGAGTAATAAGCACCTGCAAAAGTTCACAGCAACGTACAAAATCATTAATTCTAAGTTTATATCAGTTGACATGCTTTCTTCTTTTGTATGTTCTTCTTTTTGCACTTGGAGTAGCATCGTTATGATCCACGCCATCTTTGGCGGAATGCTGAGTGATGAGAATTTGCTTTTTTTCTGAGCTGATGGAACATCGACTATCACTTGTCGGGGAGCAGTAAACATATACTTATTTTTCTCAAGCTGTTCAACAAACACCATTAGAAAACAGAAGGGAAAATCAGAAATTTTAGCCTTTAAAGAGGGAAGGAAAACTGAGATAAAGAGTACCGCAATAATCTCTCCACGTGTGAATTACAACGTGGAGTAGGGTAACTTTTCTTCCATTAAGATCTCAATCTGCCGATTATCAAAACATTTTATGCAAATATATGCCAATTTGATAATAGATTGCAGGAAGAACAAAAATGTGACTTCTTCTGTGCTTTGATGTATTGTAGCTTATATCCTCAGTCTGTCTATCCAAGTTGATAATTTTGTCGACCATTGGTTTCTTTCCAGGGCTTTTGCATTTAACGCATCTTCGTCCTCAGCGTTTTCATCGGAACTGTAAAAAAAAATGCTTCTCCATCGTCCTCACTCTCGTCAATTGCAAGGGTCTTCACATGGAAATTTTTTCTCCTGTTTGGGCTTTCGCAGTAGATGGAGATTTGAGACGATTAGATCTTCGAAGAACCAGATTTGAGGTTGTTCACCATGATTTGATGTTGAACCCTAATAACATGCACAAACGTAATAATGCAGTCGGCGGTTAAATCAAGGTTATGCACATTGACCCAACCTAATTTCGCTAGTAATTTCAAGAAAAAATCCCTTGAATCTAAAACGATAGTGAACCCTTTCAACAACAATTTCACCGAAATTCATATTACTGCAGCTAGGTTTTGCACCATTTTTGTGGGCCATTAACTACGGCTGAGTTCTTAGTACGAATCATTTAATAGCCGACATATTTACACACCCAACTATTGAAATAAAACAGGTTGTAAAGACCAGTAAATCAAAGAGATCATCCTTCCTATTTGCTGTTAGTTCGTCCTCAACTATGCAAACAGTGCTTACGAAAACTAAGATTGTAAGTCAAAGAATCTTGGTTATGTGAGCGATGCTTATTCGTATCTCTCGAGGAAGTAATTGAGAAAATTTGGGGGCTTTTTAATTAAATTAGGGTTAATTTAACCCAAATTAGACAAAATAGGGCTAATTTGACAAAAATTACTAAAATCGGGTGAAACGCGCTTAATAAACGCGACGTCGCGCCTATTGGACGCGGAGGCTGACGTGGCACAGCAAGGGCCCGGTCGGGCCCGCGTGTGGCCCGCGTGGGCCAGCGTCGCTCTTAATGGACGCGACATCGCGCCTAATGGACGCGACCGTTGACCCATACCCACTAAAACCCACTAACCGGCCACTAAAAACCCACTAAGCCCACTCACGTTATTGGGCCACTATGCGTCGCGGCTAATAGGCGCGACGTCGCGTCCAATGGACGCGACCACTCACCCTATTTAAACGGCTCATTTGTCGATTATTATTTCATAAATTTCATACATATCCAATATGGTGTCTAGAAAAATTCAAGTAGTTGTTTATTATAACCCCGGAAAGCGTTGCGACGTTACAACCCCGGAACGGTGGTGAAGTGGTTGCATCTTCAAGATACGTCTGGAGTAAAAAAATTCGAGTATGTATTTTGGGCATTCAAACTTGCATTGACGGATTCAAGCATTGTCGTAGAGTGGTCTGTGTCGACGGTACGCACTTGTATTCGAAGTACAAGCATAAAATGTTGATTGCATGTGCACTCGATGCAAATCAGAAAGTTTTTCCACTTGCGTTTGCCATCGTTGCTGGGGAGGAAAGCTTACATTCTTGGAGATGGTTCTTGAACTTGCTCAATGTTCATGTATTGGAGGGACAAGGGGTATGCCTAATTTCAGATCGCCATCCAGGTATTTTCAATTAAAAATAGATCAAGTTGTTGGTTTTTTTTTACTAAAATAATGTTACCTACGAACTGTAATGCAGGTTTACTGTCCGCAGTAGAACAACTCGACGCTTATAGGTCTCCAAACGGAGTGCATCGTTATTGTTTGCGTCACGTCGTCTCAAATTTTAACAAAGAGTTCAAAGACAGTGACCTAAAGAAATTGTGCCACAGAGCAGGGATGGCGCATACGGTTGAAAAATTCGATCGGATAATGGAGCATCTTAAGAGTCTACGCAAAGAAGCCTACGATTGGTTGCGCGCTATTGATCGAGAAAAGTGGACATTTGCTTACGATGGTGGGCTTAGGTGTGGTTCAATGACGACGAACATCTCAGAAGCACTTAACGGTGTCTTCAAAGGGGCTCGCTTACTGCCTCCAAAAGCAAGTGGAACGTATGCAAGTGGAACGTATGCGTCTCCTTCCTCCACCTCTCTACGAGGGCCGTGATCAAGTGTGGATCTAACTTCTGAGATCCACATCTATACACGCCGTAGAAGGACATAGTATCCAACCTCTCCAGAACACGACCGTGCAACCGCACCGGTCGTGAAAGCTTACCCCAGACGACACTCTCCAAACCCCTAACGGTCAAAGGTATGTCGAGGGCACCATCAGCGTTGGATAGTACATCGTTACAACGATGACTATCCTGGAATATCAAAAGTGATCTATCGATTGGACCGTAATATTCGTTCGTATCCATCCTAAATTAGCGTTTCAAAGTCAATATCGCAACAAAAAACAATAAACAAACACATAAATTGACTCATGTACTAACAAACGAATCAAATAACCTAGAAACCCTAATTTCAAAATTAGGTTTCGAAATTAGGGGAATTAATCTAAATCGAGTGAATTAAGTAAAATTAACGTATAATATCAATCTACTAAGCTACCCACAATATGTAAAGCACATATTATACCAAAAACACAAATTTAAATGCAAGAATTCGACGAAATTTAACGAAACATCAAAATCAAGATTTAAACGAATTATGAGTTTCATACCCAAAAGAAGCTTAATCGATGATGACGAGGAATGATGGATCTATCACGTGGTGTTCGTCACCGTGAATCGCCGCTGTAAATCGCCGGAATCGGTGGGGAGGAGAAGAAGAGAAATGGGGGGGGGGGAAGAAGAAGAGGTCGCGGCTATATTATCCGCGTCGTCGCCGCTATTAAGCGCGACATCGCGGCTAATAGCCGCGACGAGGGGTCTACTGGGCCGTCAGTCGGCCCAAACAATTTTTTTAAAAATCAGGCCCGATTTTCAAATATCGGGCCCGATATGGCCCGTTCTGGCCCGCGCATGGCACGTCGCGCTTAATAGGCGCGACGTCGCGGCTATTTGGCGCGTTTCCCCCTATTTTAGCAATTTTTTGTCAAATTAGCCCTATTTTGTCTAATTTGGGTTAAATTAACCCTAATTTAATTAAAAAGCCAAATTTCGGGGTTAATCTCCACCGTCCATTTAGACGATTTTACTGATTTTTATATTTTTATTTCAATATTATGAGTAAATTAACTCAACCGCATATAAATTTCCAACAATAGCAAATATATTTATCCTAGTGAGTCAAATAAAAAATAATAAGAATATTTAGTGATTGTCTAAGAAAATTAGCAGTTCTACGAAACAAAGAACTCTATCAATATTTGTTTACTAACTTATTAATATATTAAAAATATTCCATTATTAATTGACTTTCTTTACCACGCGAGTAATAATGCCAAAGAAAATGTTGGACTCTCTCGGGAATCAATACAGGGAGAGTCTGTTTATATGCTCGACTTTTCAGTTTCCGATTTAAAGGGATAGTTCACGAAACTTCATTTATGAACACATTATTTGCAATTAATCGCAACATATCCCAACATAGCTATTGACATGTTCTCTTCAGCCGTATATGAATATCTACTACACGAAATAGTGTTCTTACTCTGTGTTCGGACACCTTGATCATACAATGAGTTTTACAGTGACAAATAGCAAAAGAAGTGACCTACGATACAAAGAACACAAGTGCAAATGTAGCAAGGAATCCTATATTAAGATTGTGGGACCGACGGAAACACAACTGCAAGAGTGGATATTGCGATGTTTTCATGTGATTGATTCCCATAGGTAGATATGACAATGGATAGGGTATGGGTATACCCATCTAGACCCATACCCAAAACCCAATTAAATAAATGGTATGGGCATACCCATTTATTTAATGGGTAACAATAATTAGGTATAGACCCAAACCCACTAAATTAAACGGGTAAACAGGTCTTAAAGGGGCATAAAATGGATCTTTAATACTCTAAAAACAACATCACTTCATTTCATAATCCGATCAAACTGTCAATAGAAAATCAGACACTGAAATAGATTCAGCAACATTCTTGATTAAATCAATCTCTCATAAGAAAATGTAGAACGAAACAAAATCTAAGTCGAAAACCCATGCTCTGAGCCCAAGTCGAATCTTCAAATACCATCTTCGAAGTGAGAGGATTGCACATCATCAAGATCTTTAAATTTAAACAGAACCATTTAGAATGCTAAAATAAATTAAATTTTAAAATTTTCTGAAATTATAAACATATCATATCAAGTATCTCATCAACTTCATGGTTATCTCCATCCAAGTCCTCAATAACCGAGCCAAGCGCAAAAGTATCTTCCAGGGTGGTTCGTTCATAATTCACACAAATTCACAACATATAAGCATATATGATAATCGAATGCATATTCATTAAAAAAATGCTTCTTTTTTTAACAGAACTACAAAAAGGTCATACCTTTGAGGTCATCCGTCATCCAACTTTGCATGCACATCAAAGCTTCCACAGTTTTTGCATGAAGCCTCGAACGATGAGGGGTAACAACTCTCCCGCCCATGCTAAACGCACTCTCAAAAGCCACCGTAGACAC
This sequence comes from Craterostigma plantagineum, assembly GCA_027422505.1. Classification (NCBI taxonomy): domain Eukaryota; kingdom Viridiplantae; phylum Streptophyta; class Magnoliopsida; order Lamiales; family Linderniaceae; genus Craterostigma; species Craterostigma plantagineum. Next base: position 41,662 of record JAPQWV010003212.1, read on the forward strand.
GGGAATAGCAAGCACATCCATTGCAATTTTTCGAAGAGTTGGATATTTGATATTCACTTTCCAAAACTGAAGGATGTCAAAATCCTTATTCTCATCCAAGATATCATCTTCCAAATAGGTCTCTAACGCACTTCGAATACTATTAAAGTGTCTCACTTTTCTCCTCTTTGATCTAGCAAACCCATCCTCTTCGCCACCATCCGCAAGAGGTGTTGCCCGCTTAAGAGAGCCTTTCGCCACTACATTAGAACCGCCAACTTCATCACGTGCCTCAACCCTTTTTTATATTCACCCAAAATTTCGGCAAGCAAGTTGGTAACCTTGTCAACTTCATTTTCCGATCATCACCATACATTTTCTCAAAGTAGTAACGGACACAATCCATTTTATTTCTTTGATCTAAAATACAACCAATAACCATGATCCTAAAGAATTTATCCCAATACTTGTTTAGCTTCCTAAGCATAGCATCCGCCATTTCCTTAAGAACTTTGATATCCTCTTCATCTTTATGAGCACCACTTGAGGACCAATCAATCAAAGCAAGCTTCACTTCATAAACTCTTCGGAAGAACATATTTATAGTAGGATAATTCCGACCCGAGAAAAGATTAGTAGTCGTATAAAACTTCTCAAGCTTCTCACAAATAATTGTAGCTATTCTCCAATCATCGTCGGAAGGAGCAACAAATTTCAGGTTATTACTGAACCTCTTAAGCCTTTGAAACACATCCTTATAAGGAATATGTGGCGACCCTCACTCTCTAATCGCTAGTTAGCGATAACTCACGTCGGGTTTAGCAGCGAAAGCCGCGGAGAACCCATTTTACAAAAATATTTGTTTACACAAAATGTTAATACAAATGGGCCGAAGGCCCAAAACACCCTATCACTTGCCCACAGGTCGTCATCCATGTACAGCCCCGCCCTCAAAAGCCCATGGAAGCTCCGATAGCCAGCCTCGATCGTTGATTTCCTACAACACGCAAACACTGAGCTATTGGCCAGTAGGTGAAATAATGCATGCACGTGTGACTCGCTCACGTCCACTCACCCCAACTCACTAATGCAATGCCACTCACTATCGCTCATCACAACCGGGATACACTCACCACCTCACAACGGGCCCTGGGCTCCATACTGTGCACCATCACGCGAAATCACTACCACGATCACGAACACTACCACAACACGATCACAACACTACGGCAGTGGCCTACACCGAGCAGCCTCCCTGAGCCGTATCAGGTCACACTCTCGGGTCGCCTCTTCTGCCAATGCGGTGCCCACGCTGGTAGCCTACACTAGGCCCCGTAAGGGTACCCAGGTCGCACCCTCCAGGTCGCCTCCTCCCGCATGCGACAGCGTGGCCAACACTAGCTAGTCTACTTGGGGATGTCCCAAGTCGTTCCTTTCTAGGTCGCCCGTCTGCCGCATAATGTCCAACGGGCCAATGGCTCACCGTCACAGGCGCTGGCGCATAGCAGATGCCCACACTCACGTGACTCCTCTACGGGTCGACAGCCAATATCGGCTACTCACTCATTAGGTACAATACAGTACCACCGTTCCACCACGGTACACTCCGTGAAATGACGTGTAATGCATATGCAGGTACTTAACATGATAATATATAATAGCATGATGCCAAACGGAAAGTACGTAAACACATAAATCACATGATCACACGGTAGCACATAAGAGCACATATATCATGTAAATCATTTAGTGCATCATATTCACATTACTCACATAACACATATATTTGAAATAAGCACAAATAGTTTACGTGTTGTAGATGGATATTCCACCTACCTGTCCTCCCGATATCGCTAAATGAGGGGTCTGATGGAATCCCTATAAGTCGATTCTCTGAATAAATAAATATTATTATATCAGTATATTTGCTAAACTGTATAAGTTTTTCAATTCAAACCCTAATTATAGAAAACCCTAAAATTCCTAAAATACTAAAATGTCGATGTTATTGAGTTATATCGACATCCAATAAATGTCGAGCTTTTACAATCATGCTTAAGGGAAAATGTCGAGACATATTATATTAAGAAATATCGAGACATATCGAATCCTATCAATTGTCGAGAACTTAGTTTGTCGAAAGAGTCTAAATATCGAAACCTATAAAAATGTCGAAACTTTATCATACAAATGTCGAGACCATGCTTATAAAATATCGAGACATAGATGTCAAAACCCTTACTATCAAATGTCGAGAATCATCACATATCGAGGTCTTCTTATTGCATATATATATCTCGACTTTTATTTACCATGTAGCTCGACATTTATCATTATGCAGCTCGACATTTTATCACCTATGCAGCTCGATATCTTCCTATCATATTTTTATTAAATGTCGAGATGTTACAGATCAGATGTCGAGATGTTAGCTAAAAAATATAGAGGCATCTCAAAAATGTCGAAAATCTATCACTAT